>WACJ01000406.1:1800000-2024929 GCA_008973525.1 Stenopsyche tienmushanensis | reverse complement strand
AGGGATTTATTGACAAAGGCATAAAAGCGTTGCGCAGGCCCTCCTCGAGGGACTCATGTACCGACGGTATGCACTCCTGTTGTAATTTTTTGAGAAAATCCAATCGGTGAAATCCGCAGGTAGATGAAGACATTCCAAAAGGTCCATTTTTTATTATCTAATAACGGTATTCTCGTACTGAGGTCAAATACTAACGGAAAAAGGACAAGTCCAGGTAAAGAGTACAGTCTCTAATTGGGAACGTAAAAATGAATAATTACCCAAAAATGTAGATTTTATGCGAAACATTAAGCCTCTGACAAAGACCCAGGTATGATATTTTCAACTGCCAACCTGATAGCAGAATTAACGAAATTGTTCATTGACTTGAGACAATATTAGATTCAACTTTGTTGATAAAGATTCTTTTCTACAAATTAAAAGGTAATCCGGAACCTAAGTTTTAAAAAATTCTAATGAAGCTAAGGTTTGTTTGATTATCAGGCATTTATGGAAGAATGAATCATCAAGTTAAAATAATAAGAAAAGAGAATCAAAAGATAAAAATAACAATCATTTGGTAGCATTTGCCAGAGGAGAAGATGTAAGAGGAAGTCCCGCAATTGTTATAAATGTTGGATCAATCGATAGATTCCACTGTAGATCAAGTCCTGGATAACATATTCCCTGTAGTAAAATTTTGAGACTAGGAAACCAAATCTTTTTTTGGATCAGATTTTCTCAAGTCTTATCCTCATTTTTTATGCCTGACTATAACTCATTTTATAGTGAATAATATTGGTTGATAATGAATAGTTTTGCCTCGCCCATTTTTTTTACTAAATGAGTTTGATGTCATCAAACATATTATTATTATATCGCTTTGTATCTAAATTATTATGTTGATATTTGATATTCATACTATGAAAAACATTTTAACAATAGACGAAGCAATTCTAGAAATCATTCCCGAAAAATAACAGCAGGCAATTAAATCGAATCAAAAGGGGAAGGCAATCAGGGAAGACGATAACTCCATTAATACTATTAAATTGTTCTCTTGTCGATTTTTTATTATACCCATGACTATAAGTAAGCCATTTGAATCTAAATTAGATTAATAGCATAGCAAGCGTGCTTCAGAAGTGGTTTCAATATATCACATCGAATCGGAGAAATATTAAAGAACGAAAGGAATACGGTGCTGATTTGAATATGAAAGAAGTCGTAATGTTTAAGAATAAATTAAAAATGTAAGTTAAAGGCATTATATAGCAAGCATTTGTGAATTAGAATTGAAAAATGTATGGTCATATATATACGGGAGGCAGCGATTAAAATTTTACCCCAATACATACAATGTATATCAGGAATTTCAACACTATGGATATTTTCGAGACCTAAATAATTGTACATACCGGCATTAAATTAAAATCTACAAAACTCTTTTTTTGTCTACAAATAGTCTGCGTTAATTACTATCAAATAAACGTCGTTAACTTTCGATACAAGGTGGCCAGGGCTTTGATAGAAGTGACTAAAGTTGCGCGGGAACTTGGTTGAAGTATTGCAATTCTTGAAGCATTACAATATCTTATAGGTAGGGAATTGAATCTCGAGCCAAAATGTCGATCTCGGGATTTCGGGATTGCATTAGACCATCCCGGGGTCAGTCCCGGGATCTCGGGACCGGGATTTTCCAAAGATTAAGATCTTACATTGATAAATTTCATAGCATGCCCGAAGTAACAATAAAGCATCGAGTGTTTCGTTATTTAGTCTGGATCTGATTTTGGTAGCCAGGCAACTTGCTGCTGAAAATGCATGCTAAACCTCCTCACTCGTTGGAGGTATCGTCATCACATATTTAAATGCTAGTTCAAGTTGATGACCGCATGAGCCTCCATTTTCGTATAACACCATCAATTTGACTGATAAAATTCCTTTCTGCTGAGACACGGACTAAAACTCGCAAAATTCCCGATTTCCCGACAAATTATTTATATATTTAATATCGATATTCCCATTATTAGAGTCGAGGTGTAGTAAATACATTACCGGTAGGGAAAGGTTAATATAACAATTTGAAAAACATATATGTACTGTATATATGTATACATAGATTAGACAATTACTGCCCCTAGGCGTCGCCTAAGCTCACCAATTAGTAGCTACGCCACTGTTTTCAAGCGTCCAGATTTCGTCGGGAATGTTTCGATTTAGTAGCCTTCATCGTGCTGGTGAGGTGTATGATTTCTGTTAGATAAAAATTTCGATCCCGAATTTTTCGGGATTACGTTTACTAATCCCGGCAGTCATGAGCACCTAAAACTGTCCGGGATTCTAGGATTGGATCCCTTACTTATAGGTAGAATAAATTTATATATTTATTTACAGGTTTCAAAAATTGTTATAAATGTCAGCAACAATATTATCGCAGTAGACTGCCGTTTTGTTTATTTACAATATTAAAGCAAGAAAATGAGAACGAATCAGCTTTGTAAGAATAATTACATAAATAATGTCGCTGCCTCCCGTACTAATAAAGATGATGCGTGAATATACGGCATTTGGAACAAAAATATGATAATCTATATAATTGGTGTTGATGCATGTAATTTATGTATTTAATTAAATGAATTTTATCTGCGTTCTGTTCCGCTTGAGAAATTTCCCCCCGTTGCTCAAAAGAGTTTTTTTTTAATTCGCAACCCATTAGTCTTACAGCGGAGGAAACAATAAAAGCGTTGAAACATGAATATTGATGGCAGAATATAAAATGCATTTTTCTGACATCGTAGAATCGAGAAAAGCTTCTCACGTCGATCGCTCGACTATATAGACTATGGCGGATTACGTGTCGCTAATAACTGGACAGATATAGCTCGATCTGAATTGAATTATAATGTAAATCTTAACGAGCAGCCATATGTAATACTTTCATCCGATAATTATCGATCGTAAATCGCCAGCTCGTATCGCTGCCCGAGAGCGTTATAATAAAATTAAATCTGAAGAAATAGAAGTAGTATTCGCACGATACGGTTATGGCCGCGTGTGCTCTTCGCTCGGGCAAAACTTTTGAATTGTCTATGGTCTCGATTAGCCGCCCGATATGAATGTCTCTATGGCAATTTCGCAGCTACTTGGCTTTATGCCCAAAATCATCGATTCAATTTACATGTACGGAATAATAAAGCATTTATAAAAGAATCATCGCGGATCCGCCGACGTTTACGCGTGTGAAGCAAATTTATAAGCCGATCATAAAGTGGCATCCGAGCTTAATAGTCTATTGAACGCGCATTTTTTGCAAGATACGTTTACGGTTAGACATTGAATAATCATGATCGGATGCGTTCTCATAAAATTGCCCGCTCGCCATTCCGCTACATCGTAATTTTCGCAAGGATGAACAGTATAAGAATTAACCGTCTTCGGTTACGCCTTGCGCTACTGTTCCAGTCGACGTTCTCGAAAATTGAAAAGAATTCGTCGGAATCTTTCACTTGAAATATCTCTCGGCGGACGACCTACATCGTCGGGTGCTCGAGTTTCTTCAGCGGCTGAAGAAATAAGCCGATTAGAAATTTAATTGTCGCGCAGCGAGCGTCGAACGATCGAGAAAAATTTAAAATGCATTGCGAGGGAGTGACGGTGAATTTTGACGTAAGCCGGGTGGACCGTTTCACCCTCCACCGAATGCACAAAACGGCCGTTTATCAGGCGTCGATTACGATAGATTAAATCGACACAGAGCCTCGCTCGAAACCCAATCTATAATTAAGTATTATATCTAATTAAACACGATATTATGCCTTATTATACAGCGTGTGCTATTTCCTTGTGATATCCAGTTCAAGAGCAATCCATTTATTCTTAGCCTGAAATTAATTAATTTCGATATTTACACATCACGCACACATCAAAATTTAACCACCTCTCTTTGAATTTAATATTTTAAAATACATTAAAAATATTAAGAAATTATGGTAAAAAATAATCTATTTAAAATTAAATATTAAATTAATTGATCCAAAAATACATGATTTTTGACCAATCAAAAATGTATATTGTATTTAGACTAAAAACATTATGATTGGCAATATTTTCTCATAGTGGACTAATATAAGCATTCATATTGCATTTACAGAAACTGAAATTTCTTCAGTAGAATCATTCTAATATTAGGGCGGGATTTAATGTTCCAGAAACGAAGCTGCAGTCTTTTCTAGGCCATGCATATAATCACTATAGTCATTATTTTCAAGCTCATTTATATCAATGGCTTTTTTTACAATATTTGGCATTTTTACACAACCTCATATCCCTACTTATTTCTAGAAGACAGGCTGAATATTGTGAAGGATAGTATAAAAATCCCTGTCTGAATGCACTCAAATCTCTTTTTGTGTGATTTCTAAATTATACGATTTTTTTAAAGCATTTTTTTTTAATTTCATAAAGAGCACGTATCGAGATATTTCGGATAAAATAGAAAATAAATCATCAACATTAACCGAAATTTGGGAAAAAACGATTTTGTTTTTTTTTGCATTTTTTCTAAGATTAGTCTTGTAAAAATATATAATTTTATTTTTTTCAAAATTCTTTTTTTTGACTGATTTTTTTTGTTGTGGTATATAGCAACATCTTTATTAATTAAGAATTATATTATTAGAAATAGAAAATCTATACAGAACAATGAGAGATTGACACTGCGCATACTATTTCTTCCGAAGAAGAGAACGATTTTGAGTCTTTGAAAATTATCATACAGCGATGATAGTTTGTAATTAAAATAATTATAATTTTTCTGGTGAAGGTTTAGACAAGTCAGACATCCTTAAAATATTACTAATGATGGTTTATTTTCCTGCTTTTTTATTAAATTTTTTGTACGTTTTTGTTTATATTTTATATAGCTGTTTCAAAGTTATGCGGTTTTTAAAATGCATGGAATGCATCTTTACTTTTTCTATGTAAGTCATAGCTTTGTGTGCAATTTTTTTTGTGAGATCTTCCGCACAAAAAAAGCTTAAGTGTATCTGGAGTAAAACAATGATCACTTAATTTAATCGACTGAGTGCATAGCAGCCGTATATCTTTATAGCGAAAAATATCCGCTAAAAACGCAGCGTGGCGATATATAGACGCCGAAGAAGTCAATAATTGTGAATTTGACGTGTTATCAAATTTGCTTGTTATGTTTTTGTTATTTTGGTTCCCTTTTTAGTATTTCGTTTTAATTTTATTTAGGTAGTTCCTCTTTATTTTATGTTCATTAGACCAGAGCTGTAACGAGGGTATAAAGCGCCCGTAGCGAGTATCTAACTTGCGCCCCCTTCCCTCCTCTAATTTTTTTAAAAAGTTAAATAATACTATTATAAATGTAATATATTAAATATTATTCGAATGTATATTTAAAAAATATACTGAGATAGTCCCAAAAGTACCCGATCTGACGTATAGATGCCAGTTGCTGTTTTAAAAAAATACTATGTTTAAACAAGGCCGTATGAGCTGCTACGATGGAGAGCGCAGTGGTAGACCAAATGAGGTAATCATCTCAGAAATGGTGAAGAAAATCCACAAAATGGTATTGGATGACCGTCGAATTTAAGTGCGTAAGCTAGTAGACATGGTAGGCCTTTCAAAAAATGTAATGATGTTTAAATCGAGTGTTTGGTGATGGTTCATAGCAATGAGGCCGAATTTTTGAATCAATTCAGGATGAGACATGGGTCTACTGACCCGAGCTGTTTATTGCTCCCGCAGATTTTGTAACATAAAACTAAAAAACTAGCTAAGATAGCAAATTAGTAGGATAGATAAATATCGTTCGCGATCTCATTTGGCGCGAGCCACCTATGTAAGTTAGTCTCTGAGGAAGCTTCCGTAATCGTACAGATCATAGAAAATGTCACAAAAAGTCCTAAAAGAGGACGGAGTGGCCACAAGGTCTGTGTGTGCAATCGGTCCGCTATTTGGACCGCTGACATGACGAATGAGCGCCTCGTGATTGGACGTCATATCTGAATATGTCTACAGAACGATTATGAACTCTCATTACAAAACAAAATTGTCCGAAGAAGACTGATCGGGTGGGTTGTTTAAATTTAGCAATCCATCGGAAATATTTTTATCTTAATTTTATTACGGGTTTATGCCGGCTGGGTCGACCCAATGTTTGAGTAATAACGAAGAAAAGAGGAATTAGACAACTTAATATATATTACAAAAACGGACAGAGTCAATCAGTGTTGATTCATATGAAGTAGAAGTAGGTCGAATAAAATAAAAAAAGCCATATGTAACTCTCAACCGGGTCGGTATTCTGCGTTTTGCGCCCCAATCCCAATTGCGCCCGCAGCGGGCGCCTGCTTTGCCACCCTCTTGTTACGGCTCTGATTATGACTATCTTTTATCTGTTCGTTCGTTATGTGTTCTATCCCTTTATATAGTAATAATATTTCTATATGACGAAATGATAAAATGAAATGCATACGGTGATATACTTTGGAATATTTTGTTAAGCAATAATTTGTTTGAGGAAAAATATTCTTATTTTTCCCTCTGGTGAGCAAATAATGGAAGCAATTTTGAGAATATGGGCTTTGATGAATTGACATTTCAGCACATATGCAGTGATAACGATGCTCTCATGCTGAAGTTATAATTCAGAACGTGTAGAGACAGAATTGTGAAATTAAAGCTTCAGTCTACATGAATCATCCTCAAATTACTTGTTGCTACCCGCCTGTAATAACTCAGCAATGTTGCCCTCGATAGTTTCTTTTTATTTTTCTATCTATAAAAAATGGAGAGAATTTGAATTTTTTTGACTAAGAGAACCACATTACGCAATGAGGCGCTTAAATACTTTTTTTAGTTGTGTGAATTTTAATTAAAAGAATAACACTTAAATTTCTCGCATCGTAATTGTTATTTGGAAAGAACGATTTGATAAGTTATGACCCTAATAAGTCAATAACAAACAATGATAATGTATATGAAATTTGGTCGTAAACAAACGAAATATTAAGTGGAAACCTTGAAAGTTTTTTAAAACACATTTAAATCCCTTCAAATGTAAGCCACGACGAAAAATATTCTGCGACGCAGTCTACGATAAGATACTGAATCTTCTATCTCATTATTTAATCGATATTATAATACCGGGTCATAATTTTCAGCACATAACATAAATTGCGGGAATTCTTTTCTTTATTACACACGATGTAATCGCCGAACGCAAATATTCCGATGATTTTTTTTATATAAACACATCGACGCCGCCAGGGGCACAGTTCATGCTGCTATGACAGCCGGATGCGGAAATATACAATAGGAAATGATCGGTGCTGCCATATACGAAAACTTCTCAGCGACGTCAAGCGACGAAATATTTACATCGATTCTTCCCAGCAAATCCCAAATCGCGCTAATTAATTCACACATAATTTATTTTTAACGCCCTATTTACCAATTCATTCAAGTCCGCTCGGCCAGCGCGTGGACCGTGAATAGTCTATTACGCTTCCGTCGAAGACTTGAACACATCAATTACGATCTGAAAAAGTCGTTTTGCGATGGCGCACCTATGAAATGTATTGTCACCGGCATGAAATACATTCCTCAAATGATTCAAGTCTCTATGCAGCGTTACCGGAAATATTAAGTTGCGACACGAGAAAAAATGATTAATGTAAATAAAATAATCACTTACATGTAACATCTACGGATAGTTGAGATTTATTGTGATGTATTCAAATGTATCTGAAATTTATTTTTATGTTGAAAATTTCGTTCGTCGTTTTTTTGGCGTGTTATGGTTCGTTTTTAATTTCGAAGGATTTTTTGCGCTGGCAACATTAACATGATTTAAAAAGTAAATCCGTCAAGTGGGTCGCATTTTTTAAATTCTTTTGTTTTTTTATATATTCAATTGTAATGCTTGTTGTTTTCTGATATTTTATTTCAATTTTTAAGCAGTGCCGCCATGGTCATAATCTGGATTGGATTAAAATGAATGGCGAATTCAAACGAAGATGTCGCCATTTGACACATTTCGTAGGGGATGAAAACGTCAAAATCTGTAAGATTGATTTTGTAATGTATTGTTGAATATCGCTCGTTTAAATTTCGGCTGCTGTATGATCACGATACGAGTGTATTCTAAGCGTTAAGTTGTTGTGAAATTGAATGTTTTAGAAGGCGACGGACATCGCTCCTGAAAAATTGACAGGTTATGGATCGGAGCGGAAAGCATTTTTTGTGAGGCGCCGAGAGTGTCTAAAAATATAAAGCGCAGGGAGTGTGTATGTTTTTTCTCGTTTGTATATACGAAGTAAGTACATACATAATTATGCAAGGAGCCTTAAAATCCGCGGTGATAAATCGGCGATGTTATATCAGCGCTGGCGGGCGGAGGCAGCCGAAGACGGCCGAGCTCGGCCGAGCGAGTGCCTTATCCAGCTGCTGTTTGTAAACACGTGTCGGCGTGCGCGTGTGTGCGCGACGACGCGTCGGCGTGTTGGTGTGTGCGAATTGTAACGGGCCCGGGCTCCGTGCGAAATATCTAGGTGGCCGTGCACTCATATCATTCAAAAGTATTTCGCACACGCGGAGTATGGTCGCGAGGCGGACGCACTTGTACCAAAAACGAGTCGCTCGTTTGTCCACCGGCCGGCTCCTCTTCTCGCCGACGCGCTAACAGTACTCGCTAGACTCAGCCATTTTTTTGCGATGCAGTAACTACTCGTAATAAGGAAAAAAAATCGGCACAAAAAATCGACTTGTCACACGTGTTAGATTTTTCGTATAGGTCTTTTATAATTCAAAATGGAATCGTTCGAACGCGATACGTAACGTAGTCGGGTTTAATTTACGCCAAGCGACAAATTATCGAGGCGCTCGTCACTTCGTACGGAGCATTGCTTAGAAATGCTAATTTCGTCATTTGTCAATGTATGAATATTCCATTTACATTGTAATATGTAATATTAATGAATTTTAAGCATTCAACTCTTCGAGATAATATAAAGCGGTTACCTTCATTGGCAAAGACATACCTATATTTTAACCCTTTGCGATAGACGCCGCCATTGGAAGTCAAAATGGTCCACGGTCATTTATTAGTTGGGATATTTTAGAGCAATACAAAATAAAATAATCAATTTGTTAATTTTTTTTGAGTGATCCATTTTTGGCGCCGCCTCTATTGTATATACGTAGTATAAAGCAATCAATAGCACTTTTTTATTATATATTACACACATATATTTTTACTGAAGAACTGATAAACTGAGTATCAGCAAGCTGATACTCAGTTTATCTACTATTCATTGCTACTTTTACAAATCAAGATTTGCTTGTCACTCGCTATATCTTACATAGTCGACCCTACCCAACAATATGGAGCATGATGAACCTTACCGGTTCGAAGCCAAGAAGCTTTATGAACAGAATAAGAACAAGAAGAACGGACGGGGAGACACCCTCAGTTGGTGTAGGAGCGAATCCGAGATGTATTCAAGCGTCACGTATGTCTTCACCCTAGCGAGAAAAGGAGGGACTGCACTCTTTGCATCCCTGAAAGCCCTTTCCAGTAGAATCAAAAAGGTCGTCTAGAGTAGTTTTCCGTTGTTCCTAAAAGAAAAACTACTCAGTCTTTACAAGCTTTCCACGCTCCATATAGAGACGGTCGCGAAAGCATTCGTCAATACATTAATTCAGGAGACCCACTGGGTGAGCGTTCGAAATGAAACCCGCTCGTAATGCTACCTTCAATATCGAGCGAATGAGGAGGTGAATGTATTAGACAAACGAAATGGATGTAACCCCTTCCTGTGAATGGATATTGAAGAGGACCATAGTTCTGCAGTGGACTGTTTGTGGCGGCACTATGATGATGATGATATATATATATATATAGCAAAAACAAATGTTATGTTCATTAAGTACTGCAAAGAAGCACCTATATCTCTCCAAGGAAACATTATAGATAAAGTTGAGGTCTTCATATACCTTGGACAATGCATAAATATGGGCAACTCCAACCACCAAGAGATAATTAGAAGAACCAAACTAGGATGGAGCGCTTTTGGCAAAGCAAATCGAATATTCAAATTCAATATACATACTCATATGCTTAACCCTATCGGACCGGAAATCGTGAGACAGAGATGGGTGTTTTGCGTCTCATTATACACTCGTGCATCGATGGTAAAGTCGTACCGTAAAGTTACCCTACACGTCTAAACATTCTCTATATATTTTTAAGATAAGACGACTTTCGTTCGTGTTGTCTTGAGAACAGGCGTTTGTTTTGATAATTAAGATACTCGCATTATTCTTATGGTTGACCAATTTTGTTATTCCTCCTTGACTGTTCTGGAGTGGCATCATTAGTCGAGTATCACAGATCCTTTGCAAAATCTACTACTAAACTGATAGACTTGCACGGTATCCCTGTTCTTTTATTTTCGCAACACATTAATAGACAAAAATAGTTGAACAGCATAAAGCAGATACCATGTAAGTTGAACATTAAAAAATATTTCGAAGGAATATTACGTGCTATTTTAACAGTGTTAAGGTGCATTTATTGAGCCTGGTTCATTATCAAGCTTGTTACACGCTGCGGTGGAGCTGTCAGAAAAGTGGATTTACATTAGAGCGTAGCTTGTTATCCGGTTTGAAAGGGTTAAAAACGAAAATATTCAACCAGAACATGCTACCGGTACTCACATACGAATGCGAAACATGGAAATCGACCACAAGATCACTTAAAAAAATATGATCCGCACAAAGAGCGATGGAAAGAAGCATGCTGGACATATCTAAAAAAATACCGGATAAGAAGCGAACACAAAGAAGTTAACGAAAACTCAGCACGTCATACTTAGAATTAAACAACTTAAATGGAGCTGGGCAGGACATATCGCAATAATAAAGGACGAGAGATGGACGAAGCGTCTCCTAGAGTGGTAGCTCAGAGGCAAGAAAATATTGAAAAAAAGACCCACACTTAGATGGATAGACGAAATAAAACAGATAGTAGGAATTGAATGGATACAAGAAGTACAAGACGGGATAAAATAGATTTTTTTTAAAAATTAATTTTAATGATTTGTCTATTATTTGACAAGCACTTGTTTGTGGTCTAACTACTTAAAAGCTAGAAGGAACAAGAAGAACACCAAGGAGACGGCCTCGAGGAGATGCATATGAAGATCTTCACTTTGCAACGAAAAACAACATTGTCTTCCGTTGACTTCTATATCGTTTTGTAATCGCTGAACTGAGAGGGACAACCTGAAATAATGGCGAAACCACTCTGTTTCGAATTCGCTCGGGTAAGTTGTACGGTGACGGGGAGACACCCTCAGTTGGTGTAGGAGCGAATCCGAGATGCACTTAAGCGTCACGTCTGTCTTCACCCTACCCCGGCAACGCCCTAGCGAGGAAAGGGGGGACTGGGGAAAAAGGAAAAGTGAAAGGGACTCCTTGTACTCCAGAAAGCCCTTTCTAGTAGAGTCAAAAAGGTCGTCTAGAGTAGTTTTCCACCATCTCCCTACGAAAACTACTTAGTCTTTACAAACCCCCCCCAAACTCCTTATCGAGACGTTCGCGAAAGCGTTCGTCAATACGTTCACTCAGGATACCCGTTGGGTGAGCGTTCGAAATAAAATTTGGTGGTAATGCTACCTTCAATATCGAGCGAATGAGGAGGTGAATGTATGACACAGACGAAATGGATGTAACCCCTTCCTATGAATGGATATTGAAAAGGCCCATAGTTCTGTAGTGGACTGTCAGTGGCTGCACTATGATGATGATGATTTGCAGATTAAATATTTAAATGCTCTTTGATCAGTTAGCTAGTATTCAGTTTATCCACTATTCGTTGCTACTTTTACAAACCTTGGCTTGCTTGTCACTCACTATTTCTTTCATAGTTGATACTACTCAATAATATATAGCATAAATAACTTTATCGGTTCAGAGCCGGGAAGCTTTAGGAACAAGGACAAGAGGAAAAACAAGTAGACGGTCTTGATGAGGGCAAATGAAGAATTTTACTTCAGAACTATAACAGCATTGTCTTCCGTTGCCTTCTATATCGATTTGAAATCGCTTAACTGAGAGGGTCAACTCAGTCTTGAATTCGCTCGGATAATTTCCATGCGGACGAAGAGATACCCTCAGTTGATGTGGGAACGAATCCGAGATGCACTTAAGCATCACGTATGACTTCACCCTAGCCCTAGCGAGGAAAGGAAGGATTGGACTCTACATTCCGGAAAGCACTTTCCAGCAAAATCAACAAGAACGTCTAGAGTAGCTCTCGAGGAAAACTGCTCAGTCTTAATAAATTCTCTACATTCCCTATTGAGACGGTAGCACGGTACAGCTTGAAATAATTAAAACAGTGAAACGTTAAGCTGAAAGGTTTCAATAATTTGGAGCAGCGAGTAGTTATGAAATAGCGATGATCTGTATGGGTCATGAATTGGGGCATAAAAATGTCAAAATAAATGCACTTATATCTTGTATTAAATCTGATAATTTATTATACTGCCATTCAGGGTCTTTTTTATTTAGATTGTATTGTACGATGTATTAAAAAGCAACCTCTTAAGAAAATTGATTGTAATTATAATGCTTCGTGAGATTCAGAACTATGGTTCAATGCGAAAAGTATAATAAGCGTTTCCAAGAAAAGGGTATTTAATTTCGAAGGAGGCTAAATATAAATTCGCCATAGCTCCCTGAAACGCTATATCACGGTGATCATTTATTTTTTGCAAACTTGCACATCATAATAATAACGCCAATTGAGGTACTTTAAGGTTTTCGGGTTGTTTTCATAGCGAAAAAATAATTTTTAAAACTGATTTTCAAAAGGATATTGCATCATGAAGAGCACACCAAGTGTCGAATTCAAATTATTTATGCAAATAGAGTTTACTTTGCGCCGTCTTGCAAAGCCATATTTAAGCACGAGTGTCACTTGTGGTTCCTGAACCATCGTTTGTACACTTGTGCCATAAATCAATGCATCGGTTGTCCCCACAATTCGTTCTAACCTGTAACCACACAGGAGGACCAAAACTGGAGACAAAGCGAATGCACACAGCTTCCAACGGGCCGCCTATTACTCTCAGACCGACGTTGTTCTGCCAAGACACTGGAGGATAATATTACGTACAATTGTAGTCTAGATGTTTGCGGGTTTGTTTGTAAATACATCCGTGTGTAACGCTCCAACGAAAAAAAAAGCATTGCACGTTTAATATATTTAGAGATTCATTCGTCTCGTTTGAAATAAACAAACACACACAATAATTTAATCGGTCGATATGAACCGAAAACTTTGATAATTGTGAGTATTTGTAGAAACAAATAGATTATATGTGCAATCTCGAAATGGCACTACAAATTTGCTCCTTATCATTATGGGTGTGATCATTGTGGGTCATTATGAGTCTTTATCGTTATGGGGTTTTACCCCATAACGATAAAGACGAAAGAATGCTTAAAACATTTGATGATTATATACTTATTTATTTAAATATTAACGTCTTTCTTATTACGTACATATGTACATACTAAAATATGTGCATCTAGACTCGCTCGATGCCATTGTTTTACTTCCATGATTGGCTTTTAAATAAAAGTTGCTAAGCTATTTACATTGGGGTAAATAAGTATCTCAATGGTATAAAACTTACGGTCAAGGAACATATACAAATGCCTTATCAACTACTTGGCGATTGGTTGAATAAATACACACAGGAAGTATTCGTCTTCGATATATGTAAATTAAACGTATTTTTTGTTAAACAAAATCATACATATTCTATTTTATCACCTCGCCTCTAACAAATTCTTCCCCCCCTCCCCATTCAATGCTTTAAAAGGTGGGCTCTCTATTTGTTCAAAAATATGTATACTAGCATCGAAGCAACCGACGTAAATGTGAATGATATAATGAATACATTTCAAGGGTATTGTTTAGGTTTACTTGAAAAAATAACCGAATATTGTGTCCTATCGACAGTATTTATTTATTTATGTACAAGTTTCATACGCGCTGCGACGTCCTGACAGATAAGTGGATTTGTACGGATGATAAATGACGGACATACAAATATAGTATCTATATACCATTTTGACATGATTTTCAAGACTTCCTATATATTTGTCATTATCATTGCGTATGAAATCGATATTTTTTCCGAGCTGTATCATTCGTGTATCGCTAAACTCTTAGATATGGAGAGTTCAATCAAACATTGACGGTTAAAAAAAATTAGCAATGGGTGGTTTGATAAATTAATAGTTGTAATAAAAATTATATTTCAGGCGATAAGATAAACTATTCATTAGTTGACATAAGTGGACAGATAACAGCGAATTTGGCAGAAATTGTTGATTTTTCTCAACACTGCTGATGAATCTGAAGGCTCCAAGGTGAAGAATGTTCTGGCAGAAAATTATCTTAAGAGAAATCTTCGACCGCCAACGCCAATATGGAAGTGGTGGAAATCATAAATTTTCACATTTATAAACATTGAAAAAAATTATAGCTGATGGATTTTTCAACGATAAGAAAAGTGGCAAGTATCTAATTAAATAATATACAAAGATAGTCCCAAAAGTACCCGACCTAACATACAAATGCCGATTACTCTTGTAAAAAAATACCATGATAGAAAGTATCTAGACGCTATGTGGCTTCTGTGATCGAACAAATCATATAAAATGCCGCAAAAAGCACTAAAAGAGGACGTGGTAGTTTGTATGTTCAATCGGTCCGCTTTTCGGATCGCTGACATAATGAGTGAGCGATACGCCATAACCGAACATGTCCGCCGAACGATTACGAACTCTCATTATAAAACTAAGTTGTCCGAAGAAGACTGATCGGATGGGTTGTTTAAGTTTTACAATGGGTCGAAAATATTGTTGTCTTTATTTTATTGCGGGCTTATGTCGGCTGAGTTGGTTCAATGTTTAAGCGATTACGAAGACAAGAAGGATTAGACAACTTAGTATATATTATAAAAACGCACAGTCAATCAATGTTGACTCATATAAAATAGAATGGTCAAGTAAAAAAAAAAACCATGTGCAACTCTCGACCGGGTCGGTATTCTGCGTTTTGCGCCCCAAGCCTAGTTGTGCTCGAGGCAGGCGCTTGCTTTGCCACCTCCTTGTTACGACCCTGATTGATTTGGAAGAAGATACCGAAGTGAATATATATTCTAGCGAAGGAGAAGGAATTTCTCGGCCACAAGCCAATTAAATATTGTCTTATGCTGCTGTTTTGTGCCAAATCTGAGATTTAAAAAAAAATGTAAAGCTCAAAGGAGCAGGCTAAATGTAATGTTGTTTTTAAATGACCGAAAGGACCAATCTGACTCTCAGAGAGTTTTGGAGAGATCACTTCCACATCGTGACCTGCTTCAGGATGATCGATAATAACCCTTATTTCTGCTCGCTAGAAACTTTGATCGGACAGCTTTTGAAAGTTTTGCGACAGTACCTGTTGAGCATGTGGTTAACGAGATTGTGTATGTGGTCAACATCATGTGACTGGAGGTGAATAATAACGATATCGATTAGCTTGTGGAAGAGCACACCCAGAAACTGACCACCGAAGAGCTTACGGAGCTACATTATGTTTCACAGCAAGAAATTGTGGAGGAGAGTTCGTCATGGGAGGAGGAGGTAACATTTTCTGACGCAATAAGAGAAATGCTGAAATCATGTGAAACTATTTCTTCGTATATTCGAATTGTAAATTTCAACAAATTTAAAATGTCAGACAAAAACAAAAATCTTTATACAGCGTTTTAATGAAAAATGATTAGGTATTGTAAAATAAAAAATTGGCATGGATTAATTAATATGGAAAAAATTATTTCGCTTAATAAGTGTTCCACATTACGCTTGGCACACGCGCTTGGGGTGCAAAACACGAAATATTAACCCAATCGAGATTTGCACATGGTTTGTATATATTTGACCATTCTACTTTACATGAATCAATACTACGTTCTATACACATGTTCGGGTATGGCGTCCGATCACGAGGCATTCATTCGTAATATCAGCGGTCGGAAAAGCGGACCGGTTGGCCACTGTGTACTCTTTTAGGACCTTTGCGGCATTTTCAGGGATAAATGCGTACCCGGGGCCTTCTACGATTTATGCTATCACGAAATCAAGTTAGATACTTGCCACGACAAATGCGTGTTAACACATCTTATGTGGGACCAGTTTAATCAAAACTTTCACTTGTAGCGGTCATCTCCCCATATTTTCGCAGGGCATGGCTCCTTCGCTCCTTATTTTAGACAGGAATATATCACATTTTTTTCTAGTTGAATGTCGAGATGAACATTTGTTTGTCTTTGAGTTGATGTTGATGGCTGTGAACTTGTTTTAGATGTATTCGTATCTTCTAATGCTCAATATATATTCATAGATGTCATTCAAAAATACGAATGTATTTAAATCGACTGGATTGTGATCGCTGTTATCCGCGATTGCAATTCGTTTTTCGTAAAGTGAGACCATAATCTCCCGCAAATGGTGAGTGGCGCGCCAAGGACTGAGATCCGAGTTTCCTACAATAGATGTGTTAAGGTACAAACGTGTTCATTGTCAGTGGGTAGATCACGTGTAACCAAAAGACGTGATATGGCCGATAGTATAACCGGTAGTTGGACGAGTGGATGAAATGAGATGAATGTGTGCGGCACAATGGATGAGATGGGCTGCTGAAGAGGCCTTTGATCTACATTGGACTTCATCAGCTCGATAATGAGCGAGCTGCGGACTCACGCGAGAAGTAAATGAATTATCTCATTGCAGACTGATTAATTATTCCTTTTTTTATACGGCCTATAAAAAAATCTTACAAAAGAGAGAGAGAGAGAGGCGTTTGATAATACAAAATGTCCTAATGAGCATAAACGGATTGAATTTTCATTGCCGTATTATGTAGATTTCAAAAAATAAATTGTCTTTCCTATTGGATCGTAAAATTTGCAACATTATTAACCGCTTCGTCCTTCAACCTGGAAAAGGTTGCTGACCCATGCCCTAAACAATATTAGCAACCTAGGCTATAATAGCGCAGATTCGAGGCGGATGTTGTACAATAATTGTTGTCTTCTCAAACACTTAACAGTCTTCGGTAAAATTCCACTTTTTTATTATAGAGCCGTTACTGAATGCCTTTTGTGGCGAAGGTCCATTCGATATTTTTAGAAATACATCATACGTATTCTGCGACTCAGAAAGGTATGCATATTTTTTTGCAATAATTTTATGCTAATTATTTACATATCTTTCTCGGAGAGCCGCATTACATGCAGGATATTATGAAATCATTTTGCATCGAATAATATTAAAACGTGCACTTCGCATGAATATTCATCGGACAATCTCCAGGGTGGAAAATTTACATGACGGTATTGAAATTTGAATTAAATTTATGTAATAAAAGATTTGACTTATCTAATATGCTGCAATCAAAAAAAATAGCAATTGTTGCGACGTATAGGTGCGAAACGAGGACAAATAACGCTATTATAATGAATTATACTAACTACAACAATTGCATCATACAAGCGAAATATCATGAAATTATTGAATGGGGGACATTTTTTTATTGGTCAATTTAGAAATCAATATCGGATATCATACTAGTTTCCATATTTTTGAATTTATTATTCCGATTTAAAATTGAAATACAAACAACTAAACAATTTCAACTAATTATTATGCATTTATAATTGTGATAGTTTTCGTTTAGAATGTCAAAAGTTCGTTTGCGATTTTTTTATGAATTCAGATTATCGCATATCTCATAAATTATAAACTCTTGCACCATTTTTAACATGATTATATCTATGCTCATTAAAATAACTGTACGTGCAAGAAAACCTCTATACTTTTATTTGAAAGGTTACCTATTAATCGCGCATTTTATCCATTTCAAAATTATCTTAAAACATCAAAATCATTGTATAATAATTTTAATAATAAAATAAATTTATATTTATTAAATCAATAGGGAAGCTCAAAATTTGTTAAGTTATAGCCGCCATGTTCTCAAAGCAACATCTGCTAAATTTATTGTATATTTTTCAATAGTATATGGCAAATTATCATGGAAGGTTATAGCGTTGAACAACATGTGCAAATCATTAAATTTTATTTTCAAAATTAGTGCTCCGTTCAATAAAATCATCTGCAGCGACTAGACCCATTTTTGGATGAATGGATGTGTGAACAAGCAAAATTGTTGGATTTCGGACGGTACTAATGCGGATTTTGGTCTGGTGGAATCATCGGTTCGTACTTTTTCCAAAACGAAACTGTCATTGCCATAGGCGTTACAGATCGATGATAAGCAACTTCTTATGGCCTAAACTGAATGATATGGTATCGACGATGGTTTTAACAAGACGGCGCTACATGCCATACAGTGCATGCCACGATGGACATTCTGCACGAGCGATTGAACTGGTCACCGAGATCGTGCGACTTAATCCTTTGAGTAGTGAGCTAATTTAAAATCATCATGAACTTAGGTGCTATATTTGTATGTCCGGCATTTATCATCTTTACAAATCCATTTAACTGTCAAGACCGTCGCAGCGTGTATGAAGCTTGTACATAATTAAATAAACACTGTCGATAACACACAATATTCGGCCATTTCTTTGCGTAAATTGATATGACGCAACCTGATACCCGTTCGATGTGAAATATAAACATTAGACCCATTCGACCCTCGATAAGCGCGGGTTTCTATTACGATTTCTATTTTTATATATTTTAGATATTTTTTTCTTCCTGGCACTTGACATCTTTCCACTTCAGGGGCAATACTCCTAGCAGTGATTACTTTAAAATTTGGCTGGTAAATGTCTGTAAAATCCAGGCATGCTAACTTCAATGAATTTTATTTTCAAATTTGAATCGCACTGAGTTTCAATTACCTCTATTTGCATATGGTTAGGTATTGCTTCTATATTTTTTTAAAAAATCTGATCCGATTAATTTAAATCGTATAAGTGTTTTATTATATCAAATCTCGAAAAATTATGTTTTGATGAATGGTTTCATGTGACATATATTAAAAACAAATCGCATCTCGTAGTTTCAAAAAAAAAAGACAAGGGCGAGAGTGAAAACAAATTGAGAAAAAATGGGGATTTGAATGAATTTACATAATCGCTCTAAAAAAACCCACTGATCTTCAGATTTTACAAAAAGATTTTTAAAAACACACTGAATTAGCTTTAAATATGTTATTATTACAGAAATTACGGTGGAGATAAGTTATTGTAATTTAAAACGTGATAAATATGTATGGCTCGCATTATTAGGAATCTTTCATTTGTGCCTTTTTGCTTCAATTCGTATGAATTACTGGGAATTTATTCGCGTGCTCAAATGAATGTATGTCTGTCTGTCCTCCATACAATTCAAAGCGCTGTAGGAAACAATGTTATCTAGCTGACCACTATTATAAATGCAATATATTATAATGTATGGTTTAAAATAATATACAAAGATAGTCCCAAAAATACCCGACCTAACGTATATATGGTGGTTACTGTTGTAAAAAATATTAGGATATAAAGTGTCTAGACGCTACGTTGCTCCCGGGTCGTACAGATAATAGAAAATGCCGCAAAAAGCTATAAAACGAGGGCGGAGTGGCCATAAGGTTAGTATGCTCAATCGGTCCGCTTTTCGGACCGCTTGAGCTTGAGCTTTCGCTCGCGATCGGATGCCATATCTGAACTTAACGATAATGAAGAAAAGATAGATTAGACAATATAGTGTATATTATATAAACGGGCAGAGTCAATCAGTGTTGGTTCATGTAAAGTAGAATGGTCGAGTAAAATAAAAACCATGCGCAATTCTCGGCTGGGTCGCTATTCTACGTTTTGCGCCCCAAGCCCATTTGCACCCGTGGCGTCCTTGTTAAGGCCCTGTTCATAACCGATTATTGTTCTTAAGTTAAAACATCTGATCTTAGTTAAAATGTTTGAGTAGTGTACGATTAAACGATCTAATAGTAGTAAAATGATAATCATAACAAAGCAAAGACTCGATTATCTTTTCAGATAAAATATGTTTACAATGATAAATAGTTTGTCATTTAAAAAAGTGACGTGCTCGTTAAAAATGAAAATTCCCATAATCATTTGGAGCAACGAGTGATCATGTGGAAGGGAGGACCTGCTCGTGTCATAATATTGCCACAGTCATTGCCGACGGTCTCTTTTCAATCATATTTTTAAATGATAGAATAAAAATTGATGCATAAATATATATTTTTAAGGTTTTAAGTAATCCGCTTCTATCATTGGCACATGCAAAAAAAATGTTTGCAGACCTTGAGCATTCCAATAAAACTCAACACTGTCGCACAAAGTCCAAGTCACAAGACAATGTTCCTAGATTCATTTTGATGCAACAGTGATTTCCATGATGACCAGATTGAATTTAAATTACAATTATAAAACATGCTTTTGGATTATGGATCTAAAACCTTTGAGTTTTTGGTGTATCACGTAATATATGCATCGTTTTTGGCACTAAAAGCTTACATTCCGATTTTAATTCATGACGTTTGACAGCAATGATGTAATTTATCCCTGTCATAAACGCAAGGGATGCTCCCTAATTGATATGCAAATGTGTCAATGGTTGATTCATCCCGTTAATGTAGCTTAGCGCGATATGAAGAATTTATTAAATTAATTTAATTGGGTTTCGATTCGGCTTTTTTGGCTTTTATCCACACATTTAGCTATTGATCATTTAGCATCGATCGACTGCAATTCTATCCAACATTTATTATTTCGCCTTACCGCCATGATCTATACGTAAAATCGATGTAAGTCGTAAGCAATCGATAGTTTATCCTTAACCATAAAAATCTAAATATCTATAAATACAAATGGAAATGATTCGTTTGTCACCTTTGAGAAATACAACAGATTGGCGTTGGCATTTCTGAAAATGCCATTGTCCCAAATTAATTAAGTAACCTATGTAAATATATTCAATTCGAGTTTTAGATACCAATGAAATCCCATTTTATGTTTATGCCCTTCAACCACCTGATTTATTGAATGCATTTAAGCACAAATCATTAAAGAGCCAACCAACACATATGATACAATGCGGTTTTGTGTGATATTTATTGACAAAGTATATATTTTCAATCGAATAGAAGCTCAATTCTTAAAGCAGGTCATCAATCTGTATTTTAAAAGGCTTGGGATGAAATAAAATTATTCAGGGAAAATGTATATGAAGTTCAACACAAAATTAAAAGTATATGTGGTACATATATGATATTTTATAGACTTAGATCGATATTTTTAAAATATCCTCTTAAATGGGCCAAGTTATTAAAGTTGATGGCCAGTGGATTATTAGAGTAATTCGGTTGAAGTATGCATTTCATCAACAAAAAAAAATAATAAATGACTCGTTATAAAATTGCGGTCCATGGTTCCAAGGGCAAAGTTAATGTGTTCTAAAAATTTGGCTGACCACTCTGTTTTTATAGACACTATATGGAATTATTTATCGTCCCGTTTTTCATCTATTTAAGCTCAATGCAACGTGTCCGCTGATTAGTATCTAGGATCTAATTTCTAATTGCGACAATCGCTGAGTAGCGAAACCGCGCAAATCGAATACCCTAAAATTCGCGGCTTTGTTTTAAGCAACGAGGCCGTTGGTGTTTTCGAATCGCATCGACATTTCAATAGTTTTCCTATTTGGAGATCCTATTGATCTTTCCAAAAGATGATTGCATAAGCTGATTCCGATTCGTCCGGCGAGATGAATAAATTTCCTTCCAAAAGCCATTATGACCGCATTCAAGCGCTACCGACGGTCGATCGCCATTGTATTGATGGCTTTTTTAAGCGAATCGCTTTCTTGAAATATGAAGACATTCTTCGGCGCCAAGTTTGAAGTCGCGAGAGCAATTCGCAGTCCATTACGGTAATCGATTGTAAAACAACAATGCAAAAACCGCTGGAAAGTTTCACGGTCACACATGGTAACTGTTCAGCGGTCATTAAGACCACAACGTGCTGCCTCTGGCGGACGATCTTTCAGTACGCTATACATTTCCTATTTACTTTTGTGTCCGATGTGACAATTATCTGTGACCCTCTGGGTTGATTAGTGGCAATTTTCGTTTGACGACCACATGTGTACTTTGAACTGATTATAAGCCTTTGGCTCTGTGTCGATGTTGCAGAGTAAGATCATTCGACTTTGTTATTTATGCGCCCAATTAAACAGTAAAAAACATTAAAACACTATTAAATTATATGGTATATAAGTGCGTATTCGAAAAGGTTGTTTTTCTTAGGGTGTTTTTGATGCACTTTCCTTTCAAAATCATAATCCTTGTTGAGGATTCCGGTATCTATATGAAGAGATGTATTTAAGGAATGCTGTTGTAATCAATCTGGTCCCTACTGCCCAATAGTGGGCAATCAAGCTTTAACCCTTTGAGTAGTGAACTAATTTTAAATCATCATAAATTTAGATGCTATATTTGTATGGCCGCCACTTTTCATTCGTACAAATCCACTTATCTATCAGAACGTCGCAGCGTGTATGAAGCTTGTACATAAATAAATAAACATTGTCGAAAGCACACAATATTCAGTTATTTCTTTATGTAAACATTTATTTAAGCTTGATTCATTATATCATTCATATATCATTATTAGTCGATACATTTGGGTTAACTCGCGCGGTTTTCTCGCGCGGTAGAATTGACATCTCAGCTCAAGGAAAAGTTGATTTTATGCGTTGCTTTTTTCTCATTTGTTAACATTTTTTTGTTGTTCTTTGCCTGGCTCGATACTCTCTAATTCTTTCCATTGTACTTGTTGGCGCTTGGTGGTTTATTCGCTTTCTTTCGTTCTCTAAAGACACGCACTCTGTATTTGTATTTTTTTCCATTTTACTTTACAGACAATTGAAGTTGTTAGCAAAACTATTAAGATTTGTTTATGTAGCATATAATAAAATAGGCGCGCTGTTGGTGTAATGGTTACTTTGTGGCATATCTATGACGCTTAATAATTATTTAAAAAGGAACGCAGTACGTGGCTTATTGCTTCAGGTCACGTGTAACGCGAGGTGAAAAGTTGGGATCCAAAAACTTGCATACTTGCTCTCATCTCGAAGACCGATTTAAGCACCGTATTGTGCCTGCATCCTTTCTCTCCCCGTCCTCGCAGCCCAAACTTCATTTCACCAGACCAATATGCGCCAACATGGTGCATCCATATAATATTTTTACCGCACCTATGTTATTCCCGCAAGTGTAATTAGTAAGTTGACAAAGTTTTACTGCAATCTGATGAACGGTATGGCAGCGCATTAAATACGAACAAACATTGATTTTTATATATTAGTCTATGCCTATGTTATTCCCGCAATCTTTAGCAATAAGTGGACGAAGTTTTATTGCAATATGATGAACGGTTTGGCAGCGCATTACATACGAACAAACAGAGATTATTTTTTATATAGAAATGTTTATTTGAAAAATTAAGTCACAAAAGCTGGGAAGGGGTCCGCGAAAAAAAATGTTAAAAAGTGGATCCGCGGACTACTTTAGTTTAAGAACCGCTGTATTAGATACTTAGATACATTTATCACATGGCACTTTTGCAGCCATATTGAAAGGGACTATGAATGGTTTTTAAAAAGCAGTTTTTCTTGGAAAAAATTGGAAATCATCTCGAAACAACCATTTTAATTTTACAAGAAAGGGTTTTCTGAAATATACAGAGCCCAGTTCTACCTTTCATCGCAAAGCTAGAGTGAAGTAAAATCTACATAATGCTTAAAATTGCATTTTTAAATCTCTTCTACAATTGCACTGATATGTTGCCATCCTTGTGCATTTTACCATTGCAAATTTGAGAATAGTTCATTTTCAAAGCCGAGTTAGTGAAACTCTTTTTCTTTATGTAAGGCTTCCAAGACGATATTATTCTTCAACAATATATTGATGGTCTTTAATTAATTTATTATAGATACTGCCTCAAGATTGTCCAACAATACCGATAATTTTCATGTGGACAATGTGTTTATACTCAAACCTTCTTATCAGGATTATGTGATTGTGAGCAATCATGTGTGTTTCGCAAGAATGTCGTAAATATTTGAAGACTTCAGATTTTAAAAAAAAATGAGTGAATAGCATTTAACCCTGCGCATTAAGTCCTTAAATGCTTCAATGTTTTTCGCTTAAGATGTATATATTTCAAATCAAAACGAGATCAACTTTCAAGCAACAATCGCTTGCTCTAGAATGCGCGATATATGAAGACGTCGATCCAAAAAATAGAAAGAGTTATTTTAAGATCAGGATACCTGAATGGAGAAGATCAGCCATATATTATAGAAGAAGAAATCTATTCAACAAATAGCTAGATGTGCCTCCTTCATTGGATTGTATAGCCATTAAAATATCAATTAAAATAGTCAATGACTAATGATAACTGACACAAAATAATTGATCATATATTGCAGTATTTACTTTTGATGTGTATACTCAAAGACGTAAAATCAATAGAAAATAAATTGATTATATTTAATATCATGTGTTTGGGTCGATTTTTTGAACGATGACTTTCGCTGAAGCACTTTATACCCGAGGAAGACAGACTCGAAGTCACAGTTGCAGTCAATTCTCGTTATACCAAAACAGGAAATTGCAGATACACGAAGGATATTCAATCAATTGAGTGAGGCATTCGCATCGGATTGGATTTGTTTCCGATTGTGAATTCAGAAATAATCAGTAGTCCCCGACTCTTTGATGAAACCTAATTAAAACGGTGGGAGCGCCGTAGGTAACTGTATGTAATAGTTTTCCTGAATCTGACATCAAATCTATTGCCGAAATGTAGATCTGTGTTCAGAAATCTAAACAAAATGTTTTCTGACCAATTAATTTCAAGGCATGCGTGCGACGAAATTATTTCAACATAAATTGCATTTTAACAAATATTAGGGTCAGGATGTGTTAAATTGATTGGTTCTATCGTCGATTCGAAACCAGTGTTCAACCTTAAATCAATTGACATTATGTCAAAGGTCGGAAAGATACTATAACTATTTTTTATGTGAATGCTAATCAAACGATCATTAAATTCTATTGAGGAAATTTAGATGGAAACCTCAACGAATCCCAAAAGAGTTAGTTTTTTTTAAATTGTTAACAAGTTTTATGCAAGAATTATACATTGTGTCAATTAAGACGAATTTAAATTTGACATAAAAATATCTATAATATTGGCTTAAGATTATTTATCCACGCGGGGTGGCGATGATAAAACATATTTATATTAATAAATTATTATTTTTATGATCAAGATCGTTTTGAATTGAGGGAAAATCAACTTTACAATTCAAATATTTCTACCTTGTTGGGCCCAAAAGGGATCGATTTTTTTAAACATTTTTTATGCGAAAAGTAATAAGCATAGAATGTTGATATTTAGTATGTTAACTAGGAAATATTTATTGAGCATAAAAATATTTTTAGGAGCCACGTATGTCGATGGACGAACGATGACATTCTTCATAATGGAAGTCCTAAGTCCTGGACAGGTAATTTGCAGCAAAAATATTTAAAAAAAAATTACTTTGTATAATATCGTGTATAGTATAGACTATAATTGGGAAGGAATATTAAAAAATAAAAATAAAATAGTGAGCGATTGAAAAAAAAATTGTGTTTTTACCAACATTTTTTGTAGTTTTTTATTAATTTTAAAAAAACTGTTGAATATTTTTGGATAATTGTAATCTATACGATGAAGACATTTATTATACACGTGCCTATCAAATTTCATAAAGAATGGTCATCTAGGGCGTGTGGGAGCACTTCCATGAGCTTGGAGCAAAATTATAGGCTGACGAGGACGTCAGCCTATTTTTGCGAATTTTGAAGAGAGGAAAAAAATAGATTTTTTTTGAACCAACAAGATAGAAACGTCCCTTAATTCGAAGGTCTTTAATCGGGATTCCTTGAAAAATTTACTCAATTAAAGGTTTAAAGGCCATTCGATCGCTTAGTTTGATGTTCGCACTGTTAAACATGTTACGTCCAAAATGTACTGGTTAAAATTAATCGACTCGTAAAAATCCACTTTAAAAAGATTTGTCAGATTGCTGATTGGGTTGTGTTACCGTCTAACGTTTATTCGAATTCAGATAATGAGCATGAAACTGATTCGAAACTGTAGTTTCGATCTATTTTGAAGAACGTTCTTAATATTGGTCTTGACCGACTAGCGGAATCGGGAATCCTGATGCAAGATAAGAAGAAACCAGTTGCGAATTGATTTTGTGACCTTCAGTTTAGCTATAATAGAATGATTAAAGCGCAAATTTTATTGGATTTCACTAATGATCTCTGCGTGGAATTTATTATACAAGCTTATATGAATAGAATGTAGTATTTTGTTGCATCTATCGAGATTTCGATGCAATATTCCATGTCTTTGTTTAGAAAATCAAATTTTGACACGGTGTGATTACATATTGATCAAATCAAATCTCAGGATCCTGAGGTGTTATGTAATGCGAGGAAATTGATGCAGGCTGTAATTTGATTCTGAAAGGTGTTTAACTGCAATCAGAAGGCGATTATGCATTCAGCGTTCAATAATACCGTTTTTTGTCGAAACCTCCCATGAAATGAATAAGAATCCGAAAAAAATCCGAATGACTTCTAGTCGAATTCTAATGGGAATTTTTGAAGCCGCACTGGAGCGATTCAATAAAAACTCTATGAATATTTGAGCTGAAAGCTCATGTAAATCTATCATTTGCATTGGCCTAAAAACATTTCAAGTGCCCGCCGCGTTATTTATTCGCCCATTTTAATTATTTGCAAATTTAGAATCGGAGCAATCGGCGGTGTGACTATGTATTAAACCAGACGTGCTAAACTCAATCTAGGATGTGGGTCGCTATGTCCGTTATCGATATAAATGCGGGCCGCAAAAGTCGTTATGAAAACGCGTGCAACCTGATGAAGGAACTGTTACGAATTGCTTATACTTTATATGAGAATTAATTAACGAAATGGCCCTCGCTTTATTAATTTGATTAATTCAATTTGCATTAGAAAGCAATTCGTTATTGTTGTTAAATATGAGAGATTTAATACGATGATCTTAATGTTGGTTATGATCAATGATCAATTAATCTGATCATTTCGATGCACTCCATTTATGCTTTTATGCCTTACTTAAATCGATTTGAATGACTTTAAACGATTAATTATCGGCTAATATATATAAATATATTAACCTGTATGAAGACTATGATCATATGTTTGGAATATGATTTAAATATTGCTTACATCATAGAAGTTGTGTTACATTTAGAATCAAATTTAGAAATAGATAATGTTGAATTTGAGGTAATCATGGATGCAACGGGAAGATTACATCCGACAAAGTTGTAAATAAGATAAACATCGAAAAGGAGTAAAGGGTAAATACATTAGTTAACTTGATGTATTTATTTGTTATATTGTTCAAAATAAGTAAGATAAAACCCTGCTTTTTAAAATATATCAACGTATAAATATCAGGTCAGTCCAAAAGTCCATGCGCATTTTTGGGAGGAAAATATATCATTGATTAAAATGTTAAATTGTGTTTTATTTACACTATTTGAAAAAATCCCAAAAATGCGCACGAACTTTTGGAATGACCTGATAGAAGTCGTTGTTTAACATTAGCGAACATGTCTGCAATGGCAGCCGGATATAGCGCCATAACAAATTTCCATTGAATAATATTTAATTTATAAAGACGATTACTGTATGATCAGCAACTTGATCAACACTCTTATGAATAATAGTCATTGTTAAATGATATAAATATTTTTTTAAGCTGTAAATTCAGAACTTATCGAACATCCGTCGCATTAAACGAACCAGACTTATGCTTGAGAAATGCTCTTTACCGTCGATAATCCGTTACATCTCCTAACCATTCCGTTATGGCGATCGCGTTATATACGGATCTCATTGTGTATTGTTGATGCGAAAATTTAATTCCTCCGAATGTAATACGCTTCACTTTACATCAATTGTGCGCAATGCTGCTGAAATTTCGGTAATGGATTCTGGATTCAGCAATTAGCCAAATAAATCAATATTGATTATAGGAAAAGAATGCCACATGCGGGAAAGAAATTTGCCCACATAGCTAAAATTTTCGATATCGCATGTCGTGTAACTATTTTAGGCGAAAAATTGCGACAGCTTTAATGGAGAAAATTTTAAATTTGTGCCGAATTGATAAGTCGAAGAATTCGTGCTGGGAATTGATTTATGGCTATGGTATAAATTTGCTTCCAATGAGTGATATATTTAATATTTTACACAAACGTACACAGCTCCCTTTGAAATTATATCCATTACGTGCCAATTTATTAAAAGGAAAAATGTATATGTTGCATTATCTTCAATAGATGACATAGACATGGATGCATAGGATATATCGTGTAATATCAAATATGAGAATAATATGCTGGAATACGAGATATGAATGCATTGAAATTCCATGGAAATATATTTCCCATGGAGACCTTGTTATTTTCACATAATAAAAATATTTTCTTCCAACAAACAGATGGATTTCATATGTTAAAGGACAGATGTACCTATTTTCAAAGGGAATTTGGTCGACACAAAGTCCATGACATTCTAATTTCAGAAAATGCAATCTCGATATATTGCATCTGTAAAACGTAAAATATGGGGAAATGTATAATACATCAATGCTTTTTATATCATCCTTCCGTTTTTGATCCTTTATCCTAATGAATTAAGCTATCATCTTGTTTGCATCAAAATAAATAATTTAAAGATTTTATGCAATGCTTCCAAGTGATTCCCAAATGCTCGATAATGCATTTTTGAAACTTAAAGATATCAGAAGGCATTGTATTTATCATTTTGTATTAATTGTCCACGATAAAGCTCTATTCAAAGTGGGTACCGCGTTTGCTTACAATCGATCAAAAATAATTACGCGTCGACAATTCGGAGCGCTGTTTGAACGCTATAAAAATAATTTTGAAAACCACCCAAAGCGACCAAAAACCCCAATGTCAACTAGTGAGGTTTGGCGTCTGTATTTTTGGGTGGGAAAATTGCCCGAACTGCACTTTGAATTTCTACCCTATTCACCGTGTTCTGGCTCCCAGCGACTACTACCTGTTTGCTAATATTAAAAATAATGCTTACGTTTACTAATAATACGTAATCCCGAAAAATCCGGGATTGAAATTTTTATCTAACAGAAAAAAATACACCTCACTAGCACGATGAAGGCTACTAAATCGAAACATTTCCGTCGAAATCTGGACGCTTGGAAATAGTGGCGTAACTACTGATTGACGAGCTTAGGCGAGGTATAAGGGCAGCAACTGTCTAATCTATGTGTACAAATATACAGTACATATATGTTTTTCAAATTGTTATATTAACCTTTCCCTACCGGTGATGTATTTACTACACATCGACTCTAATAATGGGAATATCGATATGAAACATAATAGATACGGGGTTCAGAGTTTTTGTATTCCTCCGTAACATAATTACGAATCACATCAAAGTATCATAGTATGTAAGTATTCATCTGCAGCGATGGAAATAAATAATTTGTCGGGAAATCGGGAATTTTGTGAGTTTTAGTGCGTGTCTCAGCAGAAAGGAATTTTATCAGTCAAATTGATGGTGTTATACGAAAATGGGGGCTCACGCGGTCATCAACTCGAACTAGCATTTAAATATCTGATAACGATACCTCTAACGAGTGTGGAGGCTGAGCGTGCATTTTCAGCAGCAGTCCCGGGATAGTCTAATGTTATCCTGAAATCCCGGGATCGAAATTTTGGCTCAGGATTGGACTCAAAAACACAAATGGCAAATGTAATTCTTTTTATCAATACTATTTATGACTTCCTGAACGCTGCATCTACACACATATTGTGTCTACTTAGTTACGGCTCTCTATTTATATTCATCTTATTCATTTAGGTATTTATTCAGATGATTAGGTTAATTTTCGCTAAATATGAATGTTTCTACTGCATACATAATTTTTTCTGAGATTGATTATTAAGTGGCAGTGGTCTTCAATGCAATATATAGTGTTATTGTGTGATCGCATTTTTTTGTTGTTGGTTTCAGTGTGGCAGTTGAGAAACGCTGGAATCAATACGCAACAGTTAGTAATGCGCAATTTTCAGCACTAGAAATATTTTAATAGCACCATACCTTGAGTGGTCTGAACGGAATTCGTTGCTGAAACGTTGATGATTTTCAGACCGAGATATTTCCTAAGTGACTGTATTTCCACAACGTTCCCTTTCATTTCTCTCCACTAATACGACAAGACGTTTATGTCAGTGTTAGCACACGTATGAGATTTTTTTTATTGTCATTAGAATTTTTTGGCAACAGTTGCCGAAGTATCTATAGAAAGAAAGCGTGAAAGATTGAGCGTGAATTTACGCATCACTAAAACGAGTCGAAGGTGCAAATAATATGTACAAACAACGCGCTTCGGATCTCATTTCGTCTTCATTGCGGGAGCGATTTTTTTTCAGAAACGTCAGGTAACTATTCGTTTAATTAAAGCGGAAAGCAATTCCAGAGTTTGTCGGCGAGAGGTAAACTTTTAATAAACTGGAATATTCCGTAACAATTTTGCGCTTCCATAATATGTAGAAATTATGCTATCCGATTTGCTTAGCGAATAGCCACAGAATACAAAAAGTTCAAATTCAGGAAAAATATATTTTAATTCATGCAAAGATATTATAAACAAACAATTGAATATAATCGCTGAATTGTCTTGATTTGTTATACAGTAGAACCTCGATTATCCGGACTTTGATTATCCGGATTATTTAAAATAAAACAAAATCAAAACAAAATTGCTGATTTTTACGTGGAGAATTGTGTCCAATTTTGCTCACAACATGATGGATTGAATATTAAAAAGTTTGCTAATTGTTTAATATCAGAAGATGGAAGCTCAGAGCGAAAAGTTATGAAAATAATCAAGAAATACAGAACTTGAAGAATGTATTTTATGTGGTTCATATAAAGACGATCAACTGGACAGCCAATATTTGATCCGTTATTGTTCATGGGGAAAAGCTTTCTGCTGAAATACCTTCAGCAAACACATTAAATGACACATTGAAGCTATCTGTGGAGAAGAATGGATTCGGCGAATAATTTATGTACAATGTTGATGAGACCGGCTTAAATTGGAAAAAAAAATACCCAACAGATCTTTGGCATCAAGACGTGAAAATATTGATCCTGGGATGTATGGAAATGCTACAGGCAGACATAGACTGCTGCTGCTTGTCATTGGATAATCAGAGAGCCCCAGATACTGTAAAAATATCAAAAGTCTTCCGGTTGATCATCAGAAAAAAACCCTGAATGAATGGTGAAGTTTTTAAATGATGATATGAAAAACAGTTCATACCAGAAGTGAAGAAATATCAAAACTCTATAAATAAAAGAAGGATAAACATTATTATTACTAGGCAATGCACCGTCTATAGAAAGTTTAAGCCAGATTGATGAAATGTTTACGATAAAATTTCTTCCACAAACTGGAACATCGGTAATACAATCGATGGATCAGGGTGTAATAGAAACATCCAAACATTTACATATAAATCAGATGTTTCAACGATTATTGATAGCAGACAAAAATAACGAAGAAACAGTTATCAGCTTCCACAAGAAAATAAATTTAAAAGATTATTTTAGTAAGTTCTAGTAACGCAAACGACGAAAAAGATGTAACCTAGTGATTAAACTGCGATGCAAACGATCCTGGATTTCAAATTTTGAATGATGAGGAATTAATTTTAAAAATTTCAATCTGCCTCAGAAGAAAAAGACCGAGAAGACGAAGAAGAGATTTGCGAGGAGGGAGATATTGGTCCTATGCATTCTGAAGCTATTTAGTGTTAATCATGAAATGTATTCAGAACTAAGAAGAGTGTAATTTATATTTTAAGAGTATTCGCGATTTCGCAGCTTTTAAAAAAAGAGCCAGTTTAAAGTCAAAATCGATATATATATATTTTTTTTAATAAAAAAATATTTATTATATGCCAATACTGATTTTATTCGATTATCCGGATTTTCGCTATCCGGACTACTTCCACCCCCAATTAGGCCGGATAACCGAGGTTCCACTGTAGTTATAAAAACAAGATCTAAGAGAATTTATAAAAATGAAGACTCTATCATTTTTATGTTAATTTCATTCATTTTAATACGAGTTTTTTGTTCAAATTAGGTGAAAGTGAATTTATATAATTTAATGCATACTAAAAATAAAGTGTAAACTGTCAAATAAATAAAATGCATGTCCCAATATATTTTATGACTAAGGAGTATTCAAGAGGAAACATAATTTTGGATCAAGGTTTTTAAAACGCCTTTTGAAATATAACAGCATTAATAAAATAATCTTGCGAATCGACTAAAAAATAATTATAAAATCATAATTGATTAACTGTTTTATGTTTAAATGTAGTTTACGTCCTTGATATTCCAACAGTGGAGGCATTATATTTAAAAATCATAATAGTTACGGTATTTAATAGTTGTTTTGATATTGGAGAATATTTGCGGTATTTATTATTATAATTTATTATGCGAAAGTATTGTTGAAGAGATATTTCTGACGCAAACATTGCTATATAGAAATGTTACTCAAAGCGATTGAGGAATTTCACAAACGTCTGCTATATTTTTTTCACCACTGCAAACTGTTATTTCATTTTTTACCTAAATATTTTGCTTAACCTTTGCCCTTTGGGCGACTTAAATGAGATAGCCAAATGATGAAAAGGCTTCGCGAATTTATCTCTTTTATGTAATGTGAACAAATGGACCAGTCACAATTAACGCCTTATTAATATCTCAGTTTCGGTCATTTGATAACGACAATAAATCACTTCGTTTTTAGACACGGGTTTTAAGAAACGCTGATTTTTTTGTAAAATTTATTGCCCCGTGATTAATATTATCGCTAGTTTTAAATGAATGTTTATTGAATCCAGTGGCGAATTTTCCTACAAGTACACAGGGCGCGCGCCTCGGGCCTCAAATATTTCGGTGTTTTCATGAAACACACTGTTTCACTCGTATGCGGCATATAGAAATCGTGGTCGAAATAACAGCTTTCAATTGAAAAACTAAACCGTTCTCCGCTTAGATGTTGCCGCGTAATAGTAAAATCGTAATAGGAAACCGCGCATATCGAGGACCGAATGTCAGGATTTGTCCAAGCTGAAAAATCAAATGGGTCCAGGGGACTCAAACTTAAATTGCGCCAAGGGCCTCTCAAATGCTAAATCCGCCATTGATTATTAAATCTTATTCTAGAAAGTTCTGTGCAAAAAATGAAATAAAGTGGTATTTATAAACATTACATATGAACGCGAAAACAATGATTAGATAAGCAATTTTGACACTGCGGTTTTGGGAGCATAGTTTCCCAACAATGTGACAATGCAATTAAGCTTATTAGAACTATAAAATTGGAACAATTTTTTTCGAATGAGTCATCTAGTGAATTTATGGAAAATTACCAAAATGAAGTGCTTGGAAGCGCACCCGCTACACGAATATGGTATTAATTCATTTTACACTCTGGATTTTAATAATGATGAATACATTTGGTATATGCATAAATGATTATGATGTATTTTTTGGCATTACGCAAAAAAACCATGGAATTTTTATTCTTTTGACTAGCTAAAAAGCCGCTTTCCATCTGATTTAGAGGGCAATTTATTAAGTTGGGCAGGATCTTCTATCAGTATTGATATGCAATTAGTAACTAAAGTATTACAACATAACGATAAGTTCACCGTTCACTTCTAGATATTCTACTACCTTCTACTCAAATAATTTATATGTGGAAGACATTAAAATACTAACCCATAAACCAATATTTTCCTAAAAAGTCTTCTATGGAGATCGTTAATATCCAATAATAGATTATTACACTATCGCTATTTAGAAACACAGACAAAAATTTAGCAGTTCAGATTACAATTTTACGCGTAGAGATTCTATACAATTTTATTATGGTAGGAAATATATGTAGGCGATTTAAAATGACGTACATACCTTAAAGGTCATGATCCACTGATTGCTTATGACTTTTATATGATAATGAGGCATTTTCAGGGCATATAAGAAGCTCGAAAATATTTAAATTGATATTTTTTAACATTTTGTTACAGCGAGTGTAAGATTTTAAAAAAGGACCCGAGGTGATAAAAGCTCCTGCTGAGAAAGGTGATAACTTGATCGATTTCTGAAAAAAATACAATATTTGGCAGATGCTAGACGCTACATTTCTTCCGTAACTGTACAGATCATATAAAATGTCGCAAGAAGCCCTTAAAGAGGACGGAGTGGTCACAAGATCTGTGTGTCCAATCGGTCCGCTTTTGGGACCGCGAAGAAAAGAGGGATTAGACAACTTAGTATGCATTATAATAACAGACAGAGTTAATCAGTGTTGGTTCATGTAGAAATATTCTTCCTGACATGAAAACAAATCAATGCATTCTGAAGAGAATGATATATTTGAAATATGTCGATTATTGCAAAATTTAATTTTTTTTGAAAACGTGAATATGGAAAACATGGAAGAGTGAATCGATCGTGATTTAAAAGATCCAGATTTTGAATACATGGATGACACAGATATCGTTTATTCTGTTTCTCAAGAGGAAGAAAATGAGAGTGACATAACAAGCGAAGAAGATACCGGTGATTACATTAGCCATAAAACAGGATTGAATTATGTTTGAATCATTGCTAGATTATGCTGAACAAAGAGGATTTGAATATAATATTATATAAATTTTTTTTTTTTAAAAATAAACAATAAAAAATACAGGTTTTTTAAAAATATATTCGTATATATTTTTAATATTTTGGTACCGCTTTGTACTAACCACTAACGACCACTTATCTGCTTAACTATGAGTGTTTTTCTTAATAAATAATAGGTATTAAAATTTGCATTGTAAATATGATATTATATTCGAAGTTTGATGATTTGGATTATCCGCGTTTTCCAGTTATCCGTGTACTTCCAGCATTAGGCCGGATAATCGAGATTCTACTGTAGGTGAACATATATATTCATCTTTATTTCCAGCATGTATTTGAATTGATAAATGCGTTTAATTTTAAACAAATATTAATATTTTTGCAATAAAGATTGCATCCACGTCATTTTTTAAGGATCTCTGATTGCAACGAAATGAAATAAAATGAAAAGTTATTTTGATAAATGATCGTATAGCTTCAGGGTCGTAACAAGGGCGTGGCAAAGCAGGCGCCCGACACGGGCGCAACTGGGTTTGGGGCGCAAAACGCCGAATACCAACCCGGTCGAGAGTTACACATGGTTTTTATTTTACTCAACCATTCTACTTTACTGTATCAACACTGATTAACTCTGTCCGTTTTTAAAATATACACTAAGTTGTCTAATCCCTCTTTTCTTCGTCTAAACGCGAGTCGCTCATTCAGCGGTCCGAAAAGCGGACCGATTGAGCATACAAACCTTATGGCCAGCCTCCGTCTTCTTTCAGGGCATTTTTCGACATTCTCTATCTGTACGATCGCGGAAGCGACGTTAGCCTCTAGACACCACCATACATTCTATCAACAGTAGCCGCCATCTATACGTTAGGTCGGGTACTTTTGGGACTATGTTTGTGTATTATGTTAAAACATACATTAAAATAGGATTTAATATATTAATTATAATAGTATTAGTTAACTTAAAAAATGGATTTCCCGGAGTGGGGGGGCGTTAAGTTAGATTTTTGCCACGGGCGCTTCGTACCCTAGTTACGGCTCTGTATAGCTTAATATTAGGAGTAAATTTGTCGATGCATTTAATTGGATATCCTTGGAATTTATCAATTTTTGGATTTAAGAAAAAATGTTTAAAATATGCCATGTTTTTATTGTAATCAAAACACATTAGCCTTGAAGAAGCAAACGCACAACCTTAAATTTCTATGCGCGTTCGTACACGATGACCATGTGTGTGCATTAAGATATTGATATGGCAAATTTGATGGTGTTTGCAAAAATAAAAAAAATGTGACTGGTTTTCTATTTTTTTTTTTGCTTATTGTATCATCAGGAGTCGTTAAAAAATCGAGATTTATGGCATTTCTAAATAAAAACACGCTTTGCATAGTTATAAAATAGGGTCAAAACAACTATCTCGGCATACCAGTTTGAGAAATTTTATATATGTAAAAAAAATGAACGCAGATGATTTATTGATGTCCTTAATGAGCGTTTTACTGATAAATGCGATTTAGTATTTTATTGGACTTAATATGTAAATATATTATTGCGCCTGAGCAGCCAACCCCTATGGTCATAACTCAGGTATTGAAATTGCATTCGCAAATTTTTCGATGTGTCTATTTTTATCGAAGACGATGCTTCTAAACCTGTTCAATATGTTAACCCTTCATTTTTTATCATTTTGATTAATCTACCATCGTTTTGAGGCGCATTTTTCCCATGGCCGATTCGAAATCTCGTCCGGCAACTTTCAACAAGAATGAGGTTCTAATAAGAGCTTAGCTCAATTCTTATATCAGGCACACAAAACCCAAATGTTTATTCTGCGAGAAATGTGCCACAATTTCAATATTTTCACACAATCATGCTAATTCGATGCTGAAAAGAGTGAGCCTGCAAAAAAAGTGGACGTTGGTCCGTTTCCAACTGTGTTGTTCGTATATTTGGATAGGGATTTTTTAAAATGAGCATTCGGAATACTCGACTATTTCTATCCCTTCTAAATTTGTAAGTCTTATAATATATTCATGCGAGTTTCGAGTACGCAAACACTACAATATCGATCTTCATAAAAATTAATACGGAACTCCTTTAGCGTTCTTCGCTTGGACACAAAAGCAAAGTATTAATTTATACAATATAACTTGAAATTGGTAATATTTTTAGATTACCACTTGATTTTCGAGCTCTAAATATGTAGATTCTTAAGGTTATGGTAGTTATCATCTGAGAGCATAAATATTTATGAATGAATACGAAATTGCGTCTGATACAATGAAAACTAATCATGCACAGGGTCACCGCGAAAACACTTAATATTGGCAATATATCAGGGATACAACAATCGAATATTGAGCAATTCCGCATTTTATTCAAATCTAAATTCAGGTTCTTAAATATCAATTTTACGGCGTTTGAAATATGCTGAAATCTCTAGTAAGATTAATTTAATTATTTAAAAATATTACCGCTGAAATCAAGATTTGCATGTATGTACGTGCAAATTGTGTATACAAGTTACTTATTTTAGACAATTGTTTGGTCTACTCATGCAGCGGACGATATAATTATGATAATTTTTCAGATTAAATTTATCTGTATGTATTTTTAAAGCATTTAACATGTATATTGTTTAACATATATATTCCCAGTTTATGTTCTAAATCTAGTCAAAATCGATTTCATTTTCATCATCGCCCTGTTATATTTGTTTGGATTTTAAGATATGATTGATTAAATTTAAATAATTTAATATTTATGCAAGCTATCAATCAATCAAAGATGTCAGAATAATTTGTATTCGATGCCATAATATATATGATTATGATAGTTTTGTAATATTATTAGGCTTAACATGGCCATAGTCCAGAGAAGGTGCGTACAGTGTCGGAAGACGCTGTCCTGGCACTGATTGCTATACCACCAATCGACTTGCTCGCCTACGAGAGACAGGCAATACAAACAGGCGAAGACGAAGAATAAGCAAAGGACCATGGCGGCGTGGCAGTCCTGATGGGACAACTCCGCTAAAGATCGGTGGACGCATGAGCTAATATCGAACCTGAGAATTTGGGTAGACAGAAAGCACAGTCAACTGTGCTACCATTAGATCCAGGTTTTCACCGGGTACGACTGTTTTGTGCAAACCTACATAATATAGGCAGAGACCCGGAGTGCCACCACTGCAAAGCATAACACGACGATGCTGCACATACGACATTTGTCTGCCCAGAATCGAGCACAGAAAGGGACATCCTACGGGAGGAGTTGGGAATCAGCTCGCTCTGCCCTAGCAATATGGTACCTTTAATGTTAACGGATGCTAGGGCATGGAATGCGTGGTGCAAATACACGACGAGTGCTATGCGGCGGAAGGAGGAGGTTGAACGTATAAGACGACGAACAACAGCAGAAGAATAAATTTCAGGCAGAGGCAAAAAAAATCACTATATAACGAGGTGGTGCACTCGGTACTATTGTACGGAGCTCCGATATGGGCTGAGGCACTACACTTCGAAAGGGCCAGGCTAAATCTGGCTAGAGTACAGAGGAGAAGCGCGATCATAGTCGCAGCAGCATATCGCACAGTGTCAGAGGACGCAGTCCTGGCACTGACTGCCATTCCACCAATCGACCTGTTCGCAAAAGAAAGGAAAGCTATATGCACCGGGGAAACCAGGCAAAGAGCTAGGCAGTCCACCATGGTAGAATGGCAGTCCCGATGGGACAGCTCCACCAAAGGTCGATGGACCCATCGGCTCATCCCTGACTTAAAGCCCTAGACAGCTAGGAAACACGGTCAGCTGTGCTACCACCTTACCCAAGCACTCACTGGGCATGGCTGCTTTGGTAGCTACCTGCATAGGATTCAAAAAGAGGCCGGTCCGAATTGTCACCACTGCGGAGCGGAGCTGGACGATGCCGCGCACACGCTATTCGACTGCCCGGCTTGGAGCACAGAGAGGGACACACTGCGGGAGGAGCTTGAAGTCAATTCACTCACTCCCAGCAACATGGTCCCTACGATGCTAACCAATGCCAGGGCATGGAGCGCGTTGTCCAGATACGTCGCGAGCGTTATGCTGCAGAAGGAGGATGCTGAACGACTGAGACGTCGGACACGCACCGAAGCATCCTCCTCCTCCTCAACCCATGAGCGAGAAAACCCAGCAGAGATATATCAAGAATAGAAGAACCGTGAAGAATTCACGTTAACACGAGGCCATAGAGGGACACATACCGCCACCCTAGAGCAATACTTCGCGGTAGCCGGGTGGCGGCGGAACCGGAGGAGGGGTTTAGTGAGTCTGGCGATGCTCAGTCAAATACTAGCGAGACGCATTACCAATGCTTAGTCAAACTTCACACTACCTCAGAAGGAGGTGTCTTCTTGAAGATTCCCCTCCTTCGAAAAAAAAAAAAAAAGGAAGAGGCAAATGGAGAGCCCTTGAAGGACACATTGCTGCCACTCTTGTACAATACTTAATTAGTAGCCGGGTGGCAGCCGACGAGGAGGAGGGGTTTATCAAGTAAAAATCTCACACTAACACCAGAATGGTGGTGTCTTATGAAGATTCCCCTCCTTTGCAAACAGCAAATATTATCAGTTTGTTCTTTACATTGGAAATGTCCGATATGTTCGTTTGTATACTCCAATTATTCCTAATTGTGTACATCATTATATGGTCATATCGTTGATGACTATAATAAAGGAGGTCAGTCCAAAAGTTCGTGCGCATTTTTGAGAAATGTTTAAATAGTTTGAATAAAACACCATTTAACATTTTAATCAATAATGAGTTTTCCTCCACTATCTAAAATTTCTCGCCATCTTACTTGTCTTTTTCTTATGACGTTATGATAAATAATCCATTTTTCGTCACATGTTACCAAATGGGCAAAAAATAGCTCTCTTTTGAAGCGCGTTCAAAGGGAAGTGCAGATGTGTATTCGTTGCTGGCAATTGGATCATGCGGTACCCACTTTACAATCTTGGATACTTTACCAATCTCCTTTAAACGAAGAAAGACTCTTCCATGAGATGAATCCGACCATTCTGCGATCTGATCTACTGTTAATTGTGGCTTTGACTCCACAAGATTTTTAATAACCTCGTTATCAAATTAACAGGACGTCCTGAACGGGGTTCTTCATAAATGCTCCTTTCTCCAACTTAACATTTTTATAACCATTTCTGGACAGTCTTGCAGATCTGGCAGATTTGTCACACGAAAATAAAAAAAAGCATAACATAGCACGTTTGTATTGATTGTCGGTATTAATTTTCTATGGGTACTAATATGCATCCGATGTTTACGAAAATTGGTGACATACCGACTAATACATTAGTCAAGCCATGATGAATTTCGATAAGATGTGTTTTATTACATTATTTAAAAAAATCCCAAAAATGCGCACGAACTTTTGGACTGACCTGATAATCGTTCAATGTTGATAGTTCTTGTAATTAGGATATGGTGCAATTCACAGAGATAATTTTAAGCGATTTTCAATCTGGTTTGAAAATGGACGCTTTGGTTTTCGAGACTATATTTTATATTAAATAAATATTATTATAAGTGATTCAATTATTTTTATAATTCTGCATGTTGGTAAAATGAATTACAAAATCCAATGCATCATATTGAGAGAAGTAATACATTAATGCATCAACTTTTCAAACTAATTGCATGCATTGGATTGTAGTGAAAATCCTAATATTGCTTTGTAAATTCATTCCGGGAAAATAGTTGATTGCTATGTAGTCAGTTGATTGACCACATATTTTATATTGTAGCTCTGTTTGTGTTGTCCAACATGGCTTGTGCAAATGATAATTATTTCAGCCCCAGTGGGGGGTTACAGCACGGACGCTGGCCGCAGCCTCATTACATCCCTTGTTACATAGTATATTGAAAATACTATGATTCTTAATTCGTTTCAGGTCCCCTTTTAAAGTGCTACAATTATTTTTGCAGATAAATTCGCCTAGTGCAAAACGGACAAATTGATAAGCGGATCGTTTTAATTCATGTGATGTAGGATCCACGGACGCCTTTACTAATCGAGACACGTTAGGTCGTTAATTTCAGGGCCGAATTTATTTTTTTGATCAAAGCCTAGTCGTTGCATTCGACTCTTTAAACTGCCACTTTGTATTTATTTGTTCAATATGTAAAGCATTATCATCTTAGGATTCTTTACAATTGACAATTGAACGTATGACGTATGAAATTAAATAGGATTATCGAAAATATAAATTAATAGTGAAGATTTCAATTGATTTGGACCTTCCTGTTATTGTAAGATAAATACGGCAGCAGAAAGTTCTTATGCGGATGTTAAAAGAAATGAAAAGTTTAACTAAAGATATACACAGCAGGTAGGGATTCTATTTGAATTGTTTGGTTTCAGAGAAAGTTTTTAGAAAGGTTTTTGTGCTTTCTCAAAGAACAATCAACCACTACCGAGAGAGATGCGATCTTCAGAAAAATATGGATGATGTGAATAAATGAGCTGAAGATGTATTTAAAAAAATGTACAACAATGAAAGTTCTCATTATAACTGTGAATATATTTGGATATTAAATTTAATTTTATCAATAGCTTTATAAATCACCGAGGAAAACTAATTCCTAATATGAATATTGACACTACCCGATAGGGAATGCTTTCGAAGGAATGTAATTCAAAAGCACATTTGCAAATGATCAGTGGTACCAGGTGCGGTAAAACGAGGTATTCGATATGTTTAATTGAAATTTACTTTATATATATGATTAATTCGTATGAAATATTGAGATGCTCAATTTGAAAGAATTATTATTGAATCTCACGTTTACAAGAAGGGTATAAAAATATGAAATTTATAGTTAATTACGTGCCCAAACGCTGTATTTTAAAGGCTTTTTGAAGGAAATACAAGTATTGAATTTTAAGAGACTTTACAAAGGCTTACATCGCATCTAGGGCTCATCGATGGAATCATATTTGTATATGGCAATTGTGAAAAATACTGCGATGCAAGCCCTATTCAATGTAAGCACTGTGGTTGTTATGAATAGCTTTCAATTAGTCTTCGCATTTGGAGGATTATTTGTTCGTTGAAGCACTTCAACTAGCAAATTAATTGGACTTGCAAAGGCTTTAGCGATATGCTCAAAAAATAAAATTCGAAAATCTTTCAACATCGAGCGCATGGCGAGATGAATATTGTGCTAGGTCCTAATTTTGTAAAATATTTTTTTGTACGCTATATCCGGGAAAATGATTTTAAATTTTACAGAAAATCAATAACACCTTATTAATTATTGCTACTTTGTTGTAGCGTCTAGTGTTTGTTTATCATTAACGTCGTTAGCTGTCAATTCTGCAATATCTCAAAGCGATAAATCTTTGCGCGTCGATTGATTAAGAGTGATGAGAATATTGTAACGCATTTATAAATTTGCTTTTCATACAATTTATTTTAATCAATATTGCGCAAGGAAATAATGATATATTTCAAGACTGCAGAAGGGATAATATAGGATAAAAAAGGATTACAAATAATCCCCGTTCAGAAATATCGAAGGAGCGTGGAATTAATTTATTTAAGATCTTGGAAAAATTGTTCAGAAAAATTATTGATTATATCAACTATGAAAATGATATTCAAAACATCATTGAAGAAATTAGTATTTAAGCCATTTTCGGACTGAAGATGTTGATATAGATTATGTTCAAACTTTGCTTAATTATGCGACAGTTTCTTAATCCTTGGCGTAAATGTAGAATAGAATATTCAGAAATAGAGCTATAGTATTTTCTAGTTCATGCATATAATCACTTATTCAGCTGTCGTTTTTGCAAAATTATATGCGCGTTATATCATCGCAAAAAAATTTAACCAAAACTGCGGCGTGGCGATATATAGACGTTAGACGTTTTGCGCTGTGTCTGCATATATTTTTTTATTTGTGTATTTTACATATTATTATTGAATGAATGAGACGGTTTCTGTTATGAATTCACACTCGAATAGAACTCATTGGAGCAACGTCAGCAAAATCGATGTCTCAAACGAGATAATGTTCATATCTCAAGAAAATGAGGTTTTAAAAGCTTTGAAAAGGTCATTATCATTTATAATCAATGCATTGAGCTGTTAGAAGAAAACGAAAAGATCGTTAATGAATAAAAGTGCAGTTAAACGTGCCTGTAATCGGAGCAACTGGGCTTGGGGCGCAAAACGCAGAATACCGACCCAGTCGAGAGCTGAACATAGTTTTTATTTTACTGGACCATTCTAATTTACACGAATCAACACTGATTGACTCTGTCCATTTATATAACACATACTAAATTGTTTCATCCCTTTTTTATTCGTTAACGCTTAAACATTGAGCCAACCCAGTCGCCATAAGCGCGCAATAAATAAAGACAACAATATTTTCGACGTGATATATTCGAATATGGCGTCCAATCGCGAGGCGTTCATGCGTAATATCAGCGATCCGAAAAGCGGACTGGATGGATACGCAGAACTTATGACCACGCGGTCCTCTTTTTTGCAGCATTTTCGGCGACAAATGGCGTAAGTCTACCGATAAAAAAAATTGGATTTCTTGGAGGGGGTGGGGGGGAAATTAGATACTCGTCACAGGTGCTTTATACTCTCGTTACGGCTCTGCTTGTAATGGATCATATAACAGCGACAAATTTTATGTGATAAATGTAAAAAGCACAAGGAGTATAAATTTCTATTATGCAATGCAGAACCGAGTGATGATTTAATATTCCTTTGTTAATCACGACATTTTTCAGAATGTATTCCCCGTTGTCAGCTGGTGCTACCTGTATATTAAAATTGAGTTGGAGAGGCCACAGGATTGAGTTGCATCGGACTAACGATGTTCATGACAACAAGAGAGCCGAAATTGAAAAAAGCTGCATGTGCTTGTAATGATGACGAATAAGGGTTGGCCGTGTGGTGGTTGTTTGGTTGTGATTGGTTAAAATTAGCCTTCAGGGCGTACGTGGCTGTGACGCGTGAGCTCTGACCGTAATTGATTTCCGAGAGTCCTGCAGTTTCCGAAACGTCTGGCGGCCCTGTCGGCAATACAAAAATGCACGCTAGGCGAGTCCGCAAAAGGCTCACGAGGGTCATCTGTTAATTAAGTGGCTTGAAATTCTTCCTGGGTATGTAATTGATGCTGCACTTCTAATGGAGAGAGTGTCGAATATAAATTGCACATTAGCGAGCGTCCCTATTGTCGATATGGGCGAATGCTCGGCGTATGCAAATTGCAAACATTTTTTCTAGAAGAATCCGAAGTGTCCGAACTGGCTGCGTCCTTGATTGGCGCTTACGTAAGCGCGCGGGAGTGTGCGTGCGCCGCGCGGGTGTGTGTGCGGCGCGCGCGCGGGTGTGTGTGCGGAGTGCGCGCGTATACGCGGCGTGCGACCGTATGCGCGGCGTGCGCGCGTCCGAGCGAGGCGAGTGGGTGTCCTCCTTGCTTGTGTTAGTACACGTGCTGTTTTGACGTACAACTGACTTACCTACTTACATATGGTGTCTGTGCACACAGCCAGAGATACTGAACTATTTCACTTTTCGCCTATTTATAACCTTAAACATATGCGCCCAGCGACATCTCCCTCGACCGCGAACCGACTCCAGCCGCTGCAAGAAGAACTTCCTCCTGCCGAATGCCGTTGTTCTTGCAAAGCACGTGTCAGAAATACGGGCGATCCGTCATTCCGGACTAGTTACATGACGACGGCCAACGTGCGAAATTCAAACGTCGCGTTTGACCCTTCGCGTTTCGCATCCTATTTTTGCACATAACGACTTTATTTAAAGAAATGAAGCATAAAAGCGAGCCGAATCAGGGATATCACACTGCCAAAGTGTATTTCATCAAAATTGAATTAATGCGACATGACACTCAAACGACGCGACGTGATACTTGAGTTTGCACAGCAGTCTCAAAATCAATCGAATCACTATAAGGACTTGTGCAAACACTGTAATGTAACCTTATAATAACGGATGCGAATGCAAATCCATAAGGTTTCTTCTTCATTTTAAATGAATGCATATTACAGAGTTACATATGAAGATTCGTAATTGAGAAAGATTGTGTGGCGTCAACAAAAGACTTCCGCTTACTTTTTGGGCTTACTATTTCAAATTGGAGCACAATGCAGCGCAAGCAGATAGAAATATTAAGAAAGCTTTTGAAGAAGGATCGATTTGAATAAGATGTTAGTGTTCTATATCTCATCATCTCGCTTCAATAGGAAAAGCCAAAAAGCTGGATAAGTGGGTAGAAGACTAAAAACTGACCATAATGATAAAACCCCATTTTTAAATCGCATCGTTACCTGTGATGAAAAATGGATATTATATGACAACAGGAAAAGCTCTGGGCTGTGATCGGATGTAGACGCCCATGGATACTGTATACGCATGACATAATACATTATTCCTTCTTAAATCCAGGGAAAGCCATGACGTCCGAATCGTATTATCGCGAAATCGAAAATATGTACTAGAAACTAAAAATAAAGCAGCCAATTCTAATAAATAGACATGGGCCGATACTGCTCTAAGACAACGCTCCGACGCATACACTGCGGTTAACAACTTTTAAATTAAGCACCCACTTAAATATTGCCAATTGGAGAACATTTTAAGAATTAATACGTTTAAAAACCAGGAAGAATTTATTGATTCTAAAAGTGCAAAATTACAAATATGGATCAAGTAATTTAGTTCCTCGTTGATAGAAAGCCTGTGTTAATGAAGATTATTTCGATGTTCTACGAATTCCGAACGCTTATGTGATACGCCCTAATATTAATATATACATGTTTACAAATGTCATACGTTCATTGCGAGCGAGTTTTGAGATTGCTATTAAATTGTGTCATAATTATGATTTTGAATACCTATTTGTATTAATCGACTGGATATTTGCATTGCATACCCACCAATATTGCATTAAACATGGATGAAAATCCGAAACGCCCCAAAGCAATACGACTGATAAAATCAATATAATTCGGAAAGATTTTTATCCGTCAAATGGATTTTTGCACTCAATCAGTTTGGGTTCGAATCCTACATGGAGATATGGCTGGTGATCACATTTTTAAAAATATATATACGCCATGTAAACTATGTCAAAAATGGTTGGAAAGGGTCTCATAAAAGCAAGGGATTGCTAAAGGCCACCTCAAAAAATAAAAATGGACTAGGACTAGGAACATAATATACTTTTAAGCATAGATTAGATTTCCAATATTATAAAAATCTAAAATGGCAATCTAGTTGAACATTGTTTGATTCGAGCATATATTTGAGTAAATTTATGCACTGGAAAATATGTTTATATTCCTAATACATACTAATTAATTAGTGAATGGAATAATGTTTTATAAACGAGATTATATTTCATTACGTAATACATATTTAAATGATTCCATCTATTAATTTTAATAAATAAACACATAGATTTTTAAAAAAGTTATACATTGAAATGATCAATTGCCATAGAAAATATGCAATAGCAGAGAAAAATCAATATGTACGGGTCTGGTTGTACGATTTTTTATTTTTAAATTGAGCATGACAGCTGTTTTGCCTTATTAGGATATTATTGAACTGCTGAAAGGCAAAACAGTTGTTCTACTAAAATTATAAATAAAAAAAAGTATTTACATATACACAATCAAGTGTGCATTGTTCCATTTAAAGTTGATATAAATAAATATGCATCGAGATGTAATATCCTCAAATGTAGTAAACATATACATTAATATGTTCCAATTTAACAATGTTAGATAATCCTGATGAAAGCCCTCATATCAGATCGTCACTATAGTAATTAAATCCCTTTGGGGGTATGGCTATTGTTAGAAATCAATTACTAAAAGGGTGGTAGATTACATGGTGCTGGTCATCAATGAACATTGGCTATTATGATGAAGGACTATGAGCCTCAGTGTTTATGCGAGCATTCCACATGCTTAATTAATAATATGATGCAAAATTTTAGCAAATGCTTGGAAATTATAAGTGTGTTGAAATTATTTTATCATTCGCAAGGGTAGCCCTGATTTCAGCCGTGAGCCATGAACGATGTAATAAGGTTTTCAGCTATAGAAGTACAGACATCCGGAAAAATTCAACATAAGAGATCCTGCGATCTCAATTGGGGGATTGCAATTCCATGCTTAAAGAATTTCATATTTTATGAAAGGAAGACACATTTGAAACCTGCAATATTTCATGTAATTAAATATGCATGTAATATGGAATTTTAATGTATGTTTTCCACGCGCAGCCACGCCAACTATGTTTCGTTTTTTGTTATTTTCTTAAATGCTCAAACAAAATTTTCCGACTGTTGCACATCGCTGTATAAAACATACCCCAATGAGCCATTACATCCCGCTATAAATATTATTTTTAATAAATTCAATATAATAATTGAACATTTGGAATATAGCGCAAATATTTTTTGTAAAATTCTAAATATGTAAGATTATATACGACGAGTTTTCCCCGGATAAGTATTTTGTTGTTCGTATTTATTCCCTCAGCATTAATAGAGTTTCCACGAACAAACAGGGTGGATTGTCAGATGAAAAGGATATAACATGATATTCTTGGAAAATATGGTCATCACAAAGCTGCGTCGTATGAATTCTGTGTGATATCAAATAGGTAGGATCGATAGTTTACATCGGTAGGTACTATGCGAGACTTTGAGGGTGAATAAAAACATAAATGAAAATTCAAATAATGTTTGTTAATTTTAAACAAAGCCTTTTTAAAATCGAATCGCTTAACCTTTTGAGGAGTGGGCAAATTTAAAATCGATGAAGTCGTTGATGCCATCATCGCTTTACACCGATTACTTTCTGTCGGCTCCTATCAGCGTAAGACAATCTTCAATTCGAGGCAGAGTCACTAGTAAATAAACACTGTTGATAGCATACAATATTCGGTCATTTCTTTGCGTAAATAAATAATATACTTGAAATCGTAATAATTATTAGTCGATAAATTTGGGTTAACGATCTATACAATCGTGCGATGTATGCGAGATAGCTTTCCGTCTTTGTCTCTCGAACTGCGCTACGCTCTCTCTCTGTCTCTGTTTGTCTCCGAGCTCAATGTACAAGAGTGTTTTTTCGAATAAGTGTAGGGGAGGTCCCAGACCCTGGGATAGTACTCCTTTAGGGGTTAAGCCACACCGTCAGACGTGGGATCCAACGGGGCACCCAAATCGTCGTTTTTCATCCCAAAGCGTTAATCGATCGAAGTCATTTTCATGCACATAAAATGTGCTAGGAATCTAAAAATACAAAGATAGGCGATTTATATAATTGAAACTGTCAAGATAAGAGGATAGCTAGAGGCACGGCTTCATATTTCCAGTTGTAAATGTGGATCTGATAAAAACACTGTATTTTATGATAAATATGGCATATTTTTAGTTCGACATTGTAAATATCGATGATTGATTTGTTTGATTGCATTTGCGTCTTATTTATTTGTTGCTTATTGGCGATATTTCACGCGATATTGGCGAATTTGTAATTTTTAATTTGTTTTGCAAGCGTAAATTAAAAGTTAAGATTAATCCATTCGTATTGGTTAGTTTGAATTTAGCGCGCGCATCTAAATTTGCATCGAAGCGAACCACACTTTTGTTTGAAAAAAAAATGTTTTATTCAGTGTTGTGTAGCATTTTTTGAAGTGTGCGATAAGACAAATTGGCTTCGACGTCACGGAAAGTGAAACTCCAAGCGGTAGTTGGTCGGAAAGAGAAGGGAGAATCGTTTCTACTCTCTTCCGTGTGTCTTTACATACCGTAAAACAATTAGTATAACTTTTTTTAATATATATTACACAAACAAATGGAAAAAAGCAATGCATATAATAAAATTTTCTCAGGAGCTGTGAAGTTTCATTTCGACCGTAACAAGATTTTTTTTGAAAAGCCACAGTATTGATATTTTGTTACGTAGTTAAATGTAAAAATATTTTTCTTTGAGGCGTTAGTTCAATGGAGCCGTTTTTAGAATTTGTTTTCCTTGTTTTAAATTCACGTGTACCGTACACGTGATTTTTGCTAAATTGGCTAAAGGGCTAAGGGTATCGCAATAAAAATTGATTATAAATAACGATAATGCGAAACGCTTTTAATTACGGTTATTAGGCGTTATCTGAAAAAAATTCACACAGTCATACTATACAAACAAAAACAATTTAAATTCCATTATCTATACTTCAAATAGATACGATTCCATTAAAACGTTTCTGGCGTAGCGTATTTATTCACGATTTAGATAAGATTTGGCATAAATAGATTATACAATAAATTTAAATCCTGATTGGACATAGTAAATGTCTAAATATAGACGTTATCTTCATATCAAGAGCTCAATCGGCTTTTGATATGATACGTCGACATAAATAGATGTGACATAACAATGCTCAACACTTGTGCAGATATGTTAGGACAGTAACTCGTTGGTAATAAAGCAGAATATTTACTGAATTGAAGATTGAGCTCTCCTGAACCAGTAGCGAATTGGTTGCTGTCAAATGAGAATGAGACCAAAATACTGCCGCGGGTTCTCTTCTACCATTTTGCCAAAATGTGACTTGGGCGTCAAACGGCCTTCTTGGCCAATTGCGCCTTCTAAACGCGCTGTAAAGGGTCATCCGCGATTTTTTTCGCATTCTTCTCGAAGATTCACCATCACCGTCCGGGTCGGACGTGCTCCAGTCGTACTATTTTCATACATCATCGTTTTGCGGCGTGCATAGATGCGCCGCAATCTATTTTACACATGGTAAACACACGTTAAAAATGTAAATAGTACAGAGTTCGCGTTTCTATTAAAAGACCCGAGTCGGTTTGTGTAGCCCTTTGCTAAAAATAAGAATACATTTTAGCGCAAACGCTAGAATGTGTATGGGCGTGCTCGCAAAAAAAAGGGGGGCATCAACCTTTTGACGCCAACGTCCAATATATTGGACCAAGGTATTTAATGTCTTTTTTATGTACGTTGGAACTGAGCAATTTTTGAGGAACGTGGTCATTAAAGCAAATCATGGGCTGAGGACCATCTTATTCTTTGAGCACTCTTATAGAGCGCTCGAGAGAGTCGTCGCATATTTAAAAACGTTTATGACAATATTTTTGTATTCAATGTGAACGGATTTATGGACGTTACTTTGGCCCGTGGGAAATATGTAACATGCGCCCTCCCCCCCAGAAATCCTTATTTATCCTAATTTAAAGCTAAAAACTATTATAAGTGGGCAAGCTGGCTTATATGATCGTACAGGTCATGGAAGACCCCAGATACGTATTTATAGCCGAAAATGCTTTAAATAAGCCCTAAAAAAGGACGGGAGTGGTCACAAGGTCTATGTATCCAATCGGTCCGCTTTTCGGACGGCTGACATGACGAATGAGCGCTTTGCGATCGGATGCCATACCCGAACATATCTACAGAACTATTACGAACTCTCATTACAAAGTTTTCCGAAGAAGACTGATCGGGTGGGTTATATAAATTTTACAATCGATCAAAAATATTTCTGTCTTTATTTAATTACAGACTTATGTCGGCTGGATGGGCCTAGTGTTTTAGCGATAATAAAGAAAATAGAGATCAAACAACATAGTATACATGATAAAAAACGGACAGAGTCAATCAGTGTTGATTCATGTAAAATGTGCAACTCATTTATACAAAACTAATTTTTGTTTCAGTCAGTGTTTACACAGAATAGAATCAAATTTGTAGGAATAATTACACAAACAATGTCACAAATTGAAGACAGCCATTCTTTCCGACGTTTGGTTCGATTACAATTTATCACGACAAAAGGATCCATAATCGTTTTATTGCTAATATAAAAGCAGCGGACTCTTATCAGCAGATGTGAAAAAATCAATATTAAATATTCAATTGAATTGAATTATTATAGTGATTTTGGAAGTAATTTTTTTTTTAAAAAAATGACTATGATGATGTGGAATTTCAAAGGAACTACTCAAGTGGTATTTGTTGCCAAATCATGATCCAATAGATGGAAGACTGATGGTGAAATTCCATCAAAAAGGTTTTTTTTTATACGATCAAGAGAATTTGTATTTTTTTTGTATTATAGCATTGTTTTAAAATTTCATGAAGTGTTCCATTTTCATATGATTTTTAATAACTTAAAACGTTAGTACAACGGGTTTTCGATCGCGTTTTTTTTTAAAGTTTTTAACCCGTTGAGTAGTGAGTTGATTTAAAATCCTCATAATCTTAGATGCTATATTTGCTTGTCCGCCACTTATTATCCGTACAAATCTATTTATCTGTCAAGACCACGGCAGCGTGTATGAAGCTTGTACATAAATAAATAAATACTGTCGATTAACGATCTATACAATCGTACACTCCGTCTCCGCCTGTCTCCGAGCTTTAACAATATTTTAGTTAATATTGGCGACATCCATATACAACATGTTAAATAAATACGTTTGAGTAAAAATTAAGGTTTGCGCGTTTTTTGTGTGTGCATAAAATTGCATTGATGAATCGCACATATCGGTGGGCGCGGTATTTATTGCGTTAATATAGTTTTATAATATCGTCTTTTGATGCAACATTTTTTTTATGCGATTTTTTAAATTTTTTTTTAGATAAGATATTTTCTACCTGTCTTTTTTTAATTGCCCTCATTCTACCTATACTATGCATTTCATGAACACGACATACACTGACGTGCGGTTTACATCAGCGTTGTGTTGGTTTGTATTTCATACGCTTGGGGGGGTTCAATCCGTCTATCGCAACACACACAAGACCCAATAAGCCCTTATTCGCCCACCCCATGTAAGTATTATGGTACCTCGATTCGCACAGGTGTATCGAAGTAAAATGCAGCAGACTCGTCTTATTATTAATGTAATTGGCGGCCCTTTGTTCCGTTTCAAATGCATAGGACAAATGCCACTTTATAGATGGTACGCAAGCTAATATGGGAATAATTTATTAGTTTTCCCTCCGAATGTAACTGGTGAAATATTAAACGCGAGAGGCCGTTGACACGTATACGCGTCAGACGGTTCGATCGCAGTCGATTGATGCGGATATATTTTAAGTCGTCGTTGTAGGATTTTCGCGATTTGATAAATCTTTATTTAGACTAGTGTTCGTCGCTAAGATTGCCATATGGCGCCATATGTCCCTCACGTTCTAAGAGATCTTATGTATATTTGGCCACGTATTTACAATAAATAGCATTACATGCATTGTAGGATTCAAATACCTGTTATAATGCACGTCTTCTTCGTCTGAATGGCTCGGTCCTTGATTATTTTGTAATTTTGGTTTGATATAAGAGCGGAAAAAAATGTCGCCTTGTACCGGATTTTGTGCCATATGGAAGCATTTTCCAAACACCCGATTGGATGCTGGAAAGTCTCGTAAGTTTTTTCTTGATGTTTTTAATTGGATTTCCGCAAGTTTTTATAATTTTATAAATTAATTTTTTCCTGTGTTATTTTCAAGTATGCTGTCTAAAAAGACATTTCAAGGTCCCATTAAAAATTTTGCGAACTCTTCAATTTAAGTGTTAACGTTTTATTTATACATTGCGTAAAAATAATAAGCCCGAAAAATATTATGATATGATAGGTTTTTCTAAAATTTCAGATTTGTCTTTATAATTTCATGTCATGAAATAAATAAGGTTATTTTGTGTATTTGTAGCATTGTTGCTTTTATCAGTATCGCCTCACAACAATTAATAAGTTTAAATTACTTTACAGTAGATAAAATAGCGAATTTTATTGCTTTGAAACTTTTAAATGCGATAGTCGAGCGCTCATAGCGTTTTCAATGTAGGTGAAATGATGTAAAGATAAAGGTACTTTTTAAATTTAATGACGCAGCGCTGCGAGACGCGGCGAATTGATGTTTAAAGCGATCATTTAATTGCGAGGCGCTTTCATCATATCGAATTATTGTACATATTAAATTCGATTCCTTCAAAGCCTTATATCAACAGAGCGCCGTTCATCGGAATAATGCTATATTATTATTAGGCCATATACATATTAAATCATAGCATTGGTAATGACGCCGAAGAGTGCAAATACATCGCGGAAAAAATAACCCAACAGCAATGCTGGCATCAATGAAAAGCAATTATCGTAAATACAACAAAAAACAATAACAGTAATAGTGAAATATATTGCATTTTTACCGCTATGGCGAATTGCGAATTTAAAACCAATGTGCCGCTAGCGCTCCTAACGGAAACAATGCGAACTAGATCTTCAGTACTATCATCTTAGCAATCAAATCATGACATATCTCTTAAATAAAAATAAATAGCAGTATACGATGGGTAAAACCGCTTTTGGATTATATTTAGATTCCGCATATGCCTGCCTGCATTGATTTTTAACGAACGAATGTACGAGCTTATCAAATAGTTCCTTGAAGATGAACGCAACATACCTATGAATAGCAATGAAGGTTTGTCTGCAAACGCTCGGCTGGTCGTCGAAGATGAGAATACAACGTGAGATGACAGCAAAACTATCAAATATACATATTGGAAGTGTTACAATGTAATCATAATAATGGGGTGGAAGCCATCGACATCCCCAAAAAGATACACACATTAAATAAAATTGAATTAATCGCTTGTGGCGCTTTTTTATAATTATAAATTAAGACTGATTAATTAAGTATTAATTAAATAATTATATGAACAAAAAACTATTGCAACAATTGTTACGCCATATACATATTATATACAAAAAATCACCTTTATAGCAAATAACATATTTATTAAACACATGCATAAAAGTATTCATTGATCTTTATTAAGTTATATACCGAATTTATTCATATTTTTGACATACCTTTTTCTGCTCATTTCCATGGTCAACGTTCTCAAATTTAATGCACTCACACCTCTTTTTGTGCGATTTCGAAGTTATGCGGTTTTTATTAATACAAAAAGATCGAGATATTTTGGATAAAATAGAAAGTAAATAATTAACATTGACCGATTTTTTTTGCATTTTTTGATGTTTTTCTTAAAAGTACATTATCCAAAGGAAGTTTAAATTAATTAATTTACTTCAAGCTGGGTACGAATCTTTTCAATGTAATCTTCTATTATTCCTACCAGATTTATGTCAAAATTTATTTTTTAGCAACAACGATGACATCGACTCTGGGTATACTATTACTTCCGAAGAAGAGAGCGATTTTGAGTCATATCGAAAATCGCAACGAAAATTATCATACATCGTTTGTAATTAAAATAATTAGTATTTCTCTAGTGGATGTCTGGCATTTGAGATGTCCTTAAATATCAGATATCCTTAAAATTTTACCAATGATGCAAGACGTCCTTTAAATGTTATTTTTTAATCGCCTTATTGTTTTCCTATTTTTTTATTCATTTTTTTATGCGATTTTAGATATATATTATATAGCTGTTTCAAAGTTATGCGGTTTTTAAAATCCATGGAACGCATCTTCACTTTTTTTTATGCAAGTCATAGCTTTTTTTATGCGCATCTACCGCACAAAAAAAGGTTTAAGCGTATACTGATTTAAAAATAAGCATAAGTATGCCGGTGATGTATTTAAAGACATGCCTGATAATACAGAAGGAAGTTAAATTATTTGTGCAATTATTCTTACAAAGCTGATTCTTTTTCATTTTTTTATTTTTGTTTTGATATTGTAAGAGTTGTTGCCGACATTAACCTGTTAAGGAGCGAACAAATTTAAAATCGATAAAGTCGTTGATGTCATAATCGCTTTACGCCGATTACTTTCTCTCAGCTCCTAATCAGCGTAAGACAATCTTCAATTGTAAATGAACACTTGATAGTGAATACAAGACCACGTCATTTCTTTACATAAACAATGCACAAAAAATCGATTAATTTGCTCCTCCTTTAGAAGGAAATGATAATTGAACAAAGACTCATTCAACACGCAGAGAAGAACGGCAAGCAGTTAAATAAACAAACACTCTCGAAAACACACAATATTCGGTCGTTTCTTTGCGTAAACAAATAACACACTTGAAATCGAAATCATTATCAAGTCGATAAATTTGGGCTTAACGATCTAAACAATCATGCGATGCATGTGAGGAAGCTATCCGTCTCAGTCTCCCGAACTGCGCTAAGTTATCTCTTTCTCTGTCTGTCTCCGAGCTTCAATGTGCAAGAGTGCTCTTTTTGGGACATGAGAATTCGGACATACATGTATGTCGATGCTCCCCAACAGCTTAATAACAATTTTTGAGATCTGCAAATAAATATTATATGAATGTCTTATATCGAACTTCGATTATCTGGATTAATTGAGGATGAATATAGTCCGGAAAATGAAAATCCGAATAATCGGAAAAAAATCATATTTGATAAAAAAAAACAATTATCGATTTTGGTTTTAAGCTAGCTCTTCTTTCAGATGCTGCGAAATCGCGAATACTATTAAGATATATAAATTTTCCTGAATTATACTCTAGCTCTGAAGACATTTCATGGTGACATCTAAACACTAAAAAGCTTCAGAATTTATATGACAAATATCTCCCTCCTCGCAAATCTCTTCTTCGTCTTTCCGGCCGTGTTCTTCTGAGGCAGATATTTTAAAATTAATTCCTCATCATTAAAAATTTGAAATCCAGGATCATTTGCATCACAGTTTAATCACTAGGTTACATTCAGCACAAATATAAATTTGTGCTATTGCTTCCGCAATGTCCCCGCGTATTATACAGCGTTTTCAAAATTTTGTTTCATGATTTTTTCAAAGTTGATAACTGTTTCTTCGTTATTTTCGTTTGCTAGCAATAATTTTCAAAGCATCTGATTTCTATGTAAAAATTTGGATGTTTCTATTATACTCAGATCTATCGGTTGTATTACCGACGTGCCATTTGGTGGAAGAAATTTTACCGTAAACATTTCATCAATCAGGTTTAAACTTTCTATAGACGGTGCATTATCTAGTAATAATAATGTTTTTCCTCTTTTATCTATGGAGTTTTGATATTTCTTCACTTCTGGTATGAACTATTTTTCATAGCATCATTTAAAAACTTCGCTATTCATCCAGGCTTTTTTCTGATGATCATATTCAACCGGAAGACTTTTGATATTTTTAAAGCATCTGTGCTTGTCATTGGAAAATCGAATTGCAATGACAACCAATGACAGTCTATGTCTGCCTGCAGCATTTGCACACACCATTATAGTGATACGTTCTTTACTAGCTTTGCACTCAGGTTCAGTATTTTCACGTCTTGATGCCAAAGATTTGTTGGGTATTTTTTTCCAATTTAAGCCGGACTCATCAGCATTGTATATAAATTATTCGTCGAATCCATCCTTCTCCACAAAAAGCTTCAATGTGTCAATTAATGTGTTTGCTGAAGGTATTTCAGCAGAAAGCTTTTCCCCCATGAACAATAACGGACCAAATATTGGCTTTCCAGTTTATGGTCTTTATATGAACCACATAAAAATACACTCTTCAAGCTTTATATTTCCTGATTTTTTCATAACTTTTCACCCTGAGCTTCAGCCAATTATATATTTTTTTTTAATTTTGAACAATCCGGATAGTCGAGGTTCTACTATAATATGATATGCACTTAATATTATAATGCTTTGAAAATTGCAATACTTCAATCAAGTTCTCGTGCTACAACTTTGGCTATGTCTACTAAAGCTTTAGTCACCTTGTATCGAAAGCAAACGACGTTTATTAAGTGATAAATAATGTAAACTTCTTGTAGACAAAAAATCAGCTTTGTAGAATTTAATTCAATACTGATGTGTATAATTTTTAAGATTAAAAAAATGTTATTAATATCCACAACGTTGAAAGCTTGGTAGACTGTAACTTTCTCGATTTACATTGTATAAACACTGACTAAAACAAAATTTAGCTTTATAGAAATAATTGCAAAATTTCGGTTACTGCCTCTCGCACAAAATTATTCAATTTGTATTTAATACTTAAATCTTATTAAGGCTATTAGACTATTTTATAAATTTAATAAAATTGCGTCTTTACTTAAATATATACACAGAGTGTTTTAAATCAAACATATCCAAAATGAACAGATATAGACTTCTTTGGTATGGATTCACATTTAAAAGTGATGTAAATTGCATTTCATGCAGTAGGTGGGATGTAAAGTAAGAATGCCTTTGACAAGCCTTACAACGGAAACGACGCCCCTTTATATTCGATATGTACCGAGTCTGCATGGCAACCGTCAAGGGTCGTGCAATATTTAATAAAGTCCGAAAAGGGTTCTCTCAATCAAAGGGGCTGAAGTAATGAATAGCAAAGACGAGGGATGAAACTAGTTATGTTACGGTCGGTAATTTAATATCAAATATTTCACATATGCATGCTAAATGGCGCCTTTGAACAGTTCATGCGATTAGGGCCTGTTGGCAAAATATTATGAATGGTCAAATATCAATATAAGATTAAAAAAATGTATTCATCGATGGATCAAACCGAACAAATGGAGTGTAGGTTTAAGCAAACAGAGAAAATCTATTGTCTGGCGTACGTCACCTGTTTTCTCACACGGGGATGATATTGAACATTCTTTGGTGATATTTTTTTGATCGTCTATTTTCATTTTTGCTTTGAGATTTCTTAGGTTCAGTAGTGCATCAATAAACGTCTTTTAATGGTACTGTATCAACCCCTGACACAAAGGCTGTTGAAATTCTCACGACATTACATCTCAACCCTTCGATTACTTTTGCCTGATATTATTGAATGGATTTGTATTTTTTATTTATTTTACATGTCTTTCAAAATAATCTTAGCTAAATCATTTTTATCCTAAATCGAATAATATTTGACTAACAGACAAAAACATGAGTTTATTTTTAATCTTATGATATTTTAATTTTTTCCATGATGTTTGATAGATGTTTGAGTTACAAATCCAACTACTAAATTACAGGACTTCCTACCAGATATTAGAGTGATGTGCTTAGATCAGTGGTGAATTTTTCTGTAGGTGCAGAAGGCGCTAACCTCGGAAAACCACATAAATTCTCATAAAGGGTTTATGTGGAAAATTTTAGGAGATATCAAGTAGTTTTTACCGCACCGTGTAATTCAAGGGACACGCTTATTCCTTGAAATTCACGATTTCTATCAATTATTTATTTTTTATTGAGTAAATCATCTTACATATGTGACAAAATATATCTTACATAATTTTACTTCCTATTTGTAAATACTGTATTTATGACCCATATAAATTAATAAGATAAAGGGAATACAACCTATGAACTTTAACGAATGATTTACTTGCGTATCAAATAGCATAAAAACTGTTTACGTAATCTTTATGATCATTATCTATGTATATAAAATTTTTGTGGATTTTATGTTGCAAAAGATGTTTTCATCAATATTTTAACGATTTTATATCATAAAACTCTACCTAATGGTATAAGCGTGATTTAGAACTGGCAAATTATATTTCTGCTGTAATTGGCAGCATTTGTATCATCATTTACTGTCAATGTATATAATTTCAAACGATCTTTCGATGGACGCTGGTCGGACAAGAAAGATTAATCACAATAAGATCCGATAAGAATACAATGTTAATACCGGTTATGGATGTTGAATTAAAATCGTAAGGCCGTGGATGTTAACGAATCCTTCATAATTAAGGCCATTCCCTTCGCGAGTTTGATTATAAATCAATCAAGAATCTTTATCCTACATCTATGTGTATAAGTCTTTCGTTTAACTACAAAAAATATAATTTATTCAAAATCTAACTTGAGTCAATTGCAAATCTGATAAAGGAACATTCAGTAATGATAATAAAAAGTATTATAAAATAACCAATTATGCAGATTTAAGATCATCATCTTTGATATTAATAAAATTAATATCGAAAATGATGAGAGTTTTAGGTACTCATGAAGATAAGATAAGATCCTGAACAGTTTTAGGTACTCATGAATCCCGGGATTAGTAAACGTAATCCCGAAAAATTCGGAAAATCATACACCTTACCAGCATGTTGAAGGCTACTAAATCGAGACAATCTGGACGCTTGGAAACAGTAGCATAACTACTAATTGGCGAGCTTAGGCGACGTGTAGGGACAGTAACTGTCTAATATATGTATACATGTATACAGTATATGTAATATATATATATGTTTTTCAAATTGTTATATTAACCATTCCCTGCCGGTGATGTATTTACTACACATCGACTCTAATTATGGGAATATCGATATGAAATATAATAGATACGGGGTTCGGAATTTTTGTATACCTTCGTAATATAATTACGAATCACATCAAAGTATTATGAATAAAGGGATGATCAAATGCAATCCCAAAATCCCGGGATTGAAATTTTGGCTCGGGATTGGATTCCCTATGTGTGATGCGTCCTTCATAGAATTAAGGTTGTCGACCTCTGGTCAAAACAAATAAGTTGTATTATACGTTTTCATTCCATAGAATATTTATAATTACATAAATCTGAAATATTTTATCATATAAATATGGAAAATTTGAGAAGGTCGAATTTTTGCGATGTGAAATAAAAATTAACATTATTCTCGCTCACATAAATTAGCATTAATGGAGCTTTATAAATTTGCAAATCTCCATTCTATTATTATTTGCTGATCATGGAAAAAATATTTTAGCCGTAAGATTATAACAATGTCTCCCAATAAAAATCGGTAACTGTCATATGCTTGTAATAGGAAGGCATTCGTTTAATATTGAATTAATATCCAAGAAGAGAGATTTATCCAATGCGATAAAAGGCTAATAGCTGCATTAAACCCGCTTTTACATTTCAGGAATATCATAATTGCTATAGGGCGTCGATTAAATATAATTTATTAGATTCTGGACTCTTATCATATAGATTCGGGTCGATTCGATCGTCAATTCGTAAATTTGAACCAAAGTGTTCGACCATACACATTACAAACCAACATCACTCGTAAAACTGTATAAGTACAAAAAAACAAGTGTCAGATATGACAAATTCGAAAATTTTGCTAAGTACTATTTAATATTTGGGCAAATATTTGGATTTATAAAACCTTCAAATGCGGATTGTCTCCATAAATATTTCGATCTCGTGCGGATGCTTCAAATAAGGACAAATGATGAACGAGTCTCAAGTGTGTGCGTTCATATTAAATATTCAATAACGAGTATGATTCGTGCTGAGAATATTAATCGATTGTAATATATTGTGTGCTGTATTAAATATATATTTTTTGAAGTAGGAAATATCAACGATAAGAATTTAAGTTGAAGGGTGGCATGTAACTGCCGGAAGTATAGAAGACGTCGAATATGCCGCCGGAAATTAATCAGATATCAAAGTGTAAAGAATTTCGACTACCGGAGATAGGGATTTTTAGCTGAAACGAAAATGTTAGTCGAATAAAAATGTCAGTTTAATCTACTGTTTATATTTCGCGGAGAAGATTTTTTAAATGTAAAAATACAAGATTTTTGAATGCATCGATGGGGCTTAATATTCTCCCAATCATACAGAAATCGAACAAAGAGTGATGATAATACATTTATATCGCATTCGATTTAATTGTATCAATGATTCAAAATTATTATATTCAATGATGGAATAAACCTTATATTCTAAAATGTATTATTATATACCTAAATCACAAAATCGTGTAATACAAATCCGTGTTATACGAGGTTTGAAGTTCATACGACAACAGTCTGCGTTACAAAATATATAATTTTTCTTAAAAATTAAACAATCGACTCAATATAAATTTACGTATATAATGAAAAAACTTTCATAATATACATATAGTAAACACTCGATTATCCGGCTAATACTGGGGAGGAAGGGCCCGGATAAATGGAAAACATGGATAAACCAAATCATCAAATTTCTACCTGGTTTCGAATATAATTTCATATTTGCAATACAAATTTTTGTTTCATAATTTTAATGCTCATTATTTATTAAGAAAAACGCTCATATTTAACCCTTTGCGGTCCCTAAATATTTTAGATATTTTTAAGTTAAAACTTAAATAAACACTTATAATATGATTACTTAAAAATGTCGTAAATATCACTGCCTATGTTTTAGGATTTTATCCGGGCAACAGCCCCTTTCCTTTGTATCTCTAGCAAGTAGGCTAAACACTATGAAGGATAGTAAAAACCAATATTCCTTTCCAAATACTGTCCTAAATACGATACGCTAAATAAAATCATATAATTTTAAATCTGAGTGGGGAAAAAATGTAGAAACAAAATGTCGAGCCAGACTCGACATAGGATAGCAAAGATTCAGCAGATAAGTGGTCGTTAGTAGTTAGTACTAAGCGTTACCAAAATATATCCGAGTATATTAAAAAAACTGTAATCTTTGTTTGTTTTTGAAATTTTAAACAAATTTCCAATTTCACTTCTAATTTTTCTTAAAGCTTTTTGTTCAGCGAAATCTAGCGATGTTTCGATATAAATCAATGCATTTTTATGAAAAATGTGATCAATGCTATCTTCTTTAGTTGTAGTGTACTTTTGAGAAACAAAATAAACGATATTGCACGTTTTCAAAAAAAATTAAATTTTTCAATAATCCATACATTTCAGATATATAATTTGCTTCATTCTCTTCAGAATGCATTAAATATGTTTCCACGCCAAGAAGAATCTTTCTCCATGATCGAACAAGTGTTTCTGGCTTTATTATTGACCAAGATGGTGCTATTCCATGTATAGCATCAAATATCGTATTTTTTTTCTAGAAATTGATCAAGTTGTCATCTCCATTAGCAAAAGTTTTCTGAATACAGTGACGATAAAGACTTGCGCTATTGTCGATTCGGTGGTGACGCGTAGGAAGCGGGAGTCGTGAAGATCGTCAAAAAGCCTTGGCTGTGGGAAGACGTCCTTCCCGCGGCTATATATCTCTCTCGTGATTAATAAGGAAGTTATCTAAGACGAGTCTTTTTATTCGACGCCCGTCCACCTCCATCTCACCGCTCGACTATATAACGGCTCGAGAGCAGAATGGACGCTACATTGATGCTATAACGCCTTGGTCCATGGGCTGGATTAAAGATGTCACATTAAGGAGCGAAAATCCCTTATTTTTTAAAAAATCTTCCTCCATATCTTTCTGAACCCATTTCTTGTTGAACTTATTTTTTTTTAACCAATCTTCAAAAATCTCTCTATTAATTCAGGCCCCTTTCGGGTTATAATAATCGACAGGAAGATTTTTCATTTCAGTTCCCTTAAAAGATCGACGTTTATTTGCTTTCCCAATCATCAAAAGTTTAATTGAATTTTTTTGAAAGACAACATTTTTTTAGTATTTTGTTCATTGTATTGTGTGGGTCTTAATCGAGAGTACACTGTACAGGTATACTTAGATCGTTCACCGTAGCTTTTATTTTTTATAATTTCGGTAAATTTTAAAATAAATTTTTTGACAGTTTCTACATCAGTCGGTGTAAATTTTCTTCTAATTTTCATATTACATTTTAAAAAAATCACGTTATAGAAAGCGTGTTGTATAAGAATGTATCAAATTTATCAATTAAAGCCGTGTGGTATAATACCATAGTTATAAGGAGTCCAGTTATATGCGTATATAATAAGATTTAAAACCAAATGTGACCATTTCAGCTTGATAAATTAAGGATGACTTTTATAGACAAATCACATAACTACAAAATAAAGCTCGATTGAATAGTCAGAAAGGCTTCAAATTTAAGAATATTGCTATACGTAATTCCAATTGAATTATTTTCAATATCAAATGCAGTTCACATGGGAAATGTTTTGAGAATTTGTGCGTGTCTTTAATGCATTCTTGTAACTGTCATGGGTGTGACAGGTTAATGAGCTAAAATGAATCGATTGAAGAAAATCAACTCGTCAATTTATGTCGAGATCGAATAGAAACATTGACAGTAACAATTATTGTATTAGACGCACATCTGCAATGCTAAAAACGCGTCGTCAATTTAACAGTACAAGAAATACGCGTCTTAGAACTCGCTGCATCGAATCCTCGAATGATTCCTATTGATTGCGCCTAATTAGCGAAGTTTCGTCGTAATTGAGGCTTATGTCATGGCTTTAAATCGTCGTGTACACATGAGTGGCTGTTGTCAAACAATTTTATGTAAGAGGTCACAGTTTTTATCGTCGATGGCAAATGTCAATATGCATTTTTAGCAATATGAGATCGTCGGTGGAAACTTATGTTAATGTTGCGTTGTTACCTTGATAGTGAGTATTTTAGGTAGATAACCGGTTTTTCCTTCTGCAGGCGTTGTAAAAAAAATGTTTGGACACTGCTGTTTATTGATGATTCTATGAAAACTCATATTTTATTGACCGAAGATACTCGATGCACTTTAAAAAAAACCTGATGCTAATTGAATTTTTCCTTAATTCTTAAATATAAACGATGGCGTATGAATTTGCTGCATAGTGCAGAATTTATGATAGCCTAAAACTTACATAACAGAATTGCTTCCAGAGTATCCCAAGAGCCTCAACTATGCAGTGAGTGTTCATCTAGTTTGCATACAAGAGGTCTTAGCATTTAGAGTACCGATTTCTAAGGGCATGTAAAAAGGGCTAAATAGCCTGCGTGGCTTTATGAGGTCGATATTTATAACCACTTCTTTAATAGAGTCATGAATAATTAAACATCCCTATAAAATAATGTTAATATTAGAGATTAATTTCCATATCATATTCTTCGATTTATGCGGTTTTGAAAACAGTTTATTTATTATATTTCCTATAAATTGATTTATGAAGAGAAGAATAGAAGTACAGCATAAATAGCATTAGACAAGCTCTTCAATAACTATAATAAAAGAAGAGTGACAGCATCAAACTCTGCAGAGTCTGTGCACATAATTGATTATGCCAGTGTATAATATTATATATTGAAGTATTAATTTTCGATTGAATATAGTTCAATTTTTGCGAAATTTAATTCGATATCTTCGTGTTCTATGAGCGATGAGATAAATTGCACTATCACCATACATTCGATATTGCAATGAATTCACTCGTGGAACGCATTGAAGATCGCTTTAATAATATTTTTTTCGACATGTAATAATAAGTTGAAAAGTTGAAAGTCTCTTTTCCAATGGAGATGTGCATATGCAAATTAAAAATACAAATATTGAAATTTCTTATAAATTCAACGTTTAAATCATACTAAAGAGTGATATAAATTATTAAATATGTCAAATATTACTAATTAATTCCCAATTTAATCACATTTTATCTCAGTCGAATCGTTGCCATTGAGTGTATTGTTTGATCTTTAAAAGTCAGGACATTGAAAAAATATTTTAAAAAAATATTTTCACTTGTAAAACAAACCTATTAGGAATTTTCGTTCTGCATTTTATTACTTGATGTGCCGCAGAATCAACACTACATTTCAAATAATATCAAGACAAAATCATTAAGCGTTGTCCATTAAAACGCATACTATTTTTGGACAAACATAATCATAGTTTTAAAATAGCGGTCATTAATCTTTTCTCTACGAATATCAGCAAAATTATGCGCGAAACTTACTAAATATTTGCGGACAAAAATGTAAATACTATGTTAAAACGTTATTGAAATTGGTCTTGTATGATTTATAAATGGTATGAAATAATTTAAATCGCTTCGGATAATAGGCATGCAAGGATGCCTCACGAACTATCGCGACGTATTTGAATATAATTCCACAACTATTTTTGGATTCACTCGCAGTTTGCGAATATTTATGAAGTATTTATGCTAAATCACTTGATCTTTTAGATTGGATGAAACTTTATTGACTTCGATACACATATTTGATGATGATATAATAATACTTTCACAGGATTTATGGCTACATCTACAAGGTCTTCCAATAGGGATGCTCAAAATTTGTTAGGTTACCATTAGGGATTCCAATTCGGATTATGGGGAAAATACTGAGGTATTCACTACCTGGGTGAAACAATTACTCAGGGATAGTGTTTGATCCTGTCAATAAAAAAATGGCGGTTAAGAAATAATGGATATTGTTTTTGAAAATGAATTAATGATTTTAAGAAATTTACTTAATGTTCTGACTCCAATGGAAGTTGCTATTAATGAACTAATTAATAATAACGCAAAAATAACCCTATCGGACCGCAAATCTTGCTTTTTATCATACACTCGTGCATCGATGACAAAGTAGTGCCATAAAGGTACCCCTACACGTTTAAACATTCTCAATATATTTTTAATTTTCTTATAGAAACGCGTAAATATTTATACTTACTATTCAACAAAAATCGTACTCTAAATAATCATTTAACTGCCATAAAATTTAGGTGCAATCAACTGAAATTACAAGATAAGATGACTTTTGTTCGTGTTGTCTTGAGAGCAGGCGTTTGTTTTGATAATTATGACACTAGCATTATTCTTATCGTTGATCAATATTTTTAATCCCTCTTGACCGTTCTGGAGTGGCGTCATTTTTGCAAAATCTACTCATTCAGACGTAAACTGACAGACTGGCACGGTAAACTGATCATTTTTATTATCGCAACACATTAATAGGCAAAAATAGCCATGAACAATAAAAAGCACTTACCATGCAAGTTGAACATTAAAAAATATTCCGAATAAATGAACGAATATTGTGTGCTATCAAAAGTGTTAAGGTTCATTTATTGAGCCTGGTTTATTATTGTTACACGATGCGGCGGAGCTGACAAAAAGTGGATTTACATTAGATCGTAGCATGTATGTTCTCCGGTTTGAAAGGGCTAATAACGACCGGGGGGCTTATAAATTAATATTTAATAAGTTCAAATAATTTGGAATTTTGTTAAGTGAAGAATTATTACTAAAAAATAATCACACTCTTGATATATTTACAAAGTGGAAATGGTTGGAAACTGGCATTGCCATAATTGTCAGCGTCGAGCGCTACAGATCGATGATGAGCAATTTTTTGTGGCCTGAACTGTTTGATATGGCTATCGACGACATGCGATTCCAAGAGGACGGCGCTACTTGACACACAGCGCATGCTACGATGGACACTCTGCACGAGCGATTTGAGGGTATAGTTATCTCGACTTCTTGTCTTTAGACTTCTTCCTTTGGAGCTATCTTAAATCGCAGATCTATGCGTATAAATCACAAACAGTGCTCTCGAAGTCAACACAACGAACGCCATTCAGCAAATTCAGCAAATTCAAATTCAACAATGACATCGAAAATTAGCTTTCCCGAATAAAAGAGTGAATATCTTACGCACAACTTGTTTAATTTACATTACATTACAACGTAACAATTAAAAATATATATCGTTAGTTGTGGCGATTGAATTTCAACATTTTTTTTGAGAGCGTTCCCACGGATATATTTGATGCGTTTTTAATAATGTATTAATGAAAATTTTGCTCCAAAGCCTTTCATTTTCGGCTGTTGTTTTAAATCAAACATAAGGCATTTAAATTGAACATAATAATCAGGTCGTGAATGCCTCGTATTATTATGCAATAAGGTGAGATTGTAATAATCAAATATTGAGTTTTTTAGGATCGTATGCGCTCGTTATTCAGTTGCGTAATTGATTGCGTTTTAGTTGCATAAATTTATGCAATGTAAAGGATGCAATTTTTTTTTGGGGCGTTAGTCGAGTCGGACAAAAAATGTTAGAAGTCCTTCAAATAAATCAGTCAGGCGTAATTTGCTCGTATTATAAGTGGTTTAGCATTCTGTCATGGACCATAAGTATTGTATCATGGCTTGGGGTTCATCGTCCTTCAAATGATCGCACAGTTTGTAGGTGTAGGTCTATTTTTTTTGTTTTTAAGGCACTTTGTATGAACGTACGAAGGTTTTTATCCGCATTGTTCAATTCGAACGCCATTGTGTCATTTCATGGAACATTTTCAATGGAAAGTTTGAACTTTTCAAACTGGTGTTTGTTTTCTATTATGCGGCCTGCGTACTTTTAGACATCAGCTCCAGTTAGCACGTATTACATTTCAATAGCAAATATTGCCTCTTTTCGTTTGTCCGGGGCTATGTGGCAAACTGTGAAGTGGAATGACGAAGTTCTCGAGTAAGTAGCAACGGGACGTAGGGTGATGATGTTCATCGGTGTACATATGTGTGATATAAGCGCGAATATTCGCCATAAAAAAGGCTCAGTTCCTAAGATCGGTCAAATGTGCTAAGCAACGGTACACAACTTCTACACGTACACAGAATACCTTCGGGACAAATCGATAGGTGCCCAAAAACCAGTTTTGCAAGATGGGCACGCCGAAAAAAAAATTGGCAAAATAGAAAACGCTGACGTAACTGCCTGATATCCCACATAGGAATTTATTTGTGCATCGATTATAGTCGCGCGAAGGAGACCAAAAAAAACTCTTCTATATTCTGTCCACACACCGTGCAATAATACCAAAGAGCTGTTGACATTTCCAATGTTTTCAGGTTTTGCAACCTTCGTGGTCGTGGCCGAGTACATGCAGGATAAAACTAATTTTAATATGTAAAAGTTCGAATAGAAGAGTACACTTACAGTCGCAGAACGCAGAGCCTCCATACATATGCATACGCGTTTTATTGCTACTTTACATGCAAATAAATGATGATAAAATTTAACAGCCCACTGTGTCTCGTTTTTTTGAATAAATAATATCGAAACTATACAACATTTCCCATTATTTAATCAAAAATCAACATTCGGTAACGATTTTAAGCGTAGAATAAAATATCATCAAAAACTGAAATATAAATATGAAAATAAAGGCGTTAATGCATTCGATCCCAAATAATAAAATTTTGATATTTAAAGCGCTCGTATAAAATTTACGACATTTAAAATCAATTCCAAAACGAAAATGGTGTCAGATCATGCGACAAGGCGAACGGTAGCCGAATGATTTTATGCGTGTAAAAACAGTTGGTCATTGGGTGGATGCATTCAAATATAATATGGATTCGCGGAAATAAATCTTCGATTTAATTTTTGCCATATCTGACAAAATCTCAGCCTCTAGACAAAGATGAAGTATTTTTTGGTCTCAGTCAATACCCTCAAGGGCAGTGACACGAGACAGCCTCCTTCAATATAAATCACTTCGTCTAGTATTTGCGCAAATCATAGAGATTACATCCTTAAGTTGGTATATAAGAATAAGATTATAATTAGCTTTTGCAGAATTTATGTATTAAATGAATATTGAATTTATAGCGACAGATTTGGATGTGGATTCCTTTTATTTTGGATGCCAATGTATTAAAAACTAATAATTTCAAATTCAAGAAAAAAAAGTGGTTTTAAAGCGTTCATCAAATATAATAATAAATCCTCTTAAAACATGCGTTGATAGTGACGATTTTTTTGTTGTTGTGTTTTTGATTAAAAAAAAAAATCAATCGGTCAGGAATAACTGTATAGAAATTGATTCTATATCTACATCTCTAAAAAATATTAAACGCTTGGAAAACTGTGTCATAGAGATATATTTAGGTCTTAATTCAATGCTGGAAATTCCATTTGTCAATTTTTTTTCTATACAATACCGATTTGCATTTGAGCATAATTTAAACTCAAATTTTAAAGACATTTCATATCATGCCCACTGAATGTGGGTCAAATTGATACTGTGCAAATTTTTAAATTTTGGATGCATCGACCATATAAGAAAACTTTCCATTAAACCTCATATCAGCTCAGCGGTTGATATTGCACCCATTTTAAGTTTAACGTCTTGTTTCAGTTGCAGTTTTACAAGTTCACAAGTTTTTAAAACCAATTTCATTTTTAATGGCGTGCACAACTTGCGATTTGAGCTTATTTGAATACACTGTGACATGTTTTTTATAACACGCTTTACACAACACGATTTGAGGGGAAACAATATATATAATCTTTAAGTATCATTACTATTGGACAATGCACCAGGACTAGGGAATCCAATCCCGAGCAGTTTAAGGTGCTCATGAATCCCGGGATTAGTAAACGTAATACCGAAAAAATCGGGATTGAAATTTTTATCCAACAGAAATCGTACACCTCACCAGAAAGACGAAGGCTACTAAATTGAGACATTCCCGCTGAAATCTGGACGCTTGGAAATAGTGGCGTAACTACTGATCGACGAGCTTAGGCGACGCATAAGGGCAGCAACTGTCTAATCTATGTGTACATATATACAGTACATATATGTTTTTCAAATTGTTATATTAACCTTTCCCTACCGGTGGTGTATTTACTACACCTCGACTCTAATAATGGGAATATCGATATGAAATATAATAGATACGGGGTTCAGAATTTATGTATTCCTTCGTAATATAATTACGAATCACATCAAAGTATTATAGTATATAAGTATTCATCTGCAGCGATGGAAATAAATAATTTATCGGGAAATCGGAAATTTTGCGAGTTTAGTCCGTGTTTCAGCAGAAAGGAATTTTATCAGTCTCGTTGATGGTGTTATACGAAAATGGTGGCTTTTTTGGAACGCTAACTCTAATTTTGTATGAACTTAAAACTTTGTTTTATACGAACGTGTTATACGAAGCCCAAGTCTATCTTTACATAGTTTCATATGCGCTTGTATTTAAAGTATTTTTGGGCATTTTTATATAAAAACATAAATCGTTATTTGTATTATTAAATCATGGGTTTTCTCCTTCCAGCGCATTTTTTCAATGCGCTGTAATAAAATAGCATGTAATGATGATAAAATGGAATCATCCTATAGCATGTTTTCATTTAACTGTGATTTCAGATAAATGGAACGCTATGCTTTCTAGCGTTAATGTACCGAAACCGTTTGAAAGCCACAAAAATGTATAAACACTTAGTATGAACGACAGATATAACAGCTATGAAGATCACATGACCTTCTTTATTAAATTTCTAAAAAATATGTTTAAAATGAAGCTCAGGACGGTCTAATTTGCATAATATAAATATATTCCTAGTTTATGTGTTTGAATATTGATTATTTGAAACAATGATTGAAGAGATTTCAATGTATTTGAATAAACGTGTGCCTTAGTTGCGAAATTTTAACACACCTAATCGCAATCTAATTTTCAACAACGTGTTGGTCAATTGATTTTAAATCTCGAATAGAGGCACTGGTACAGATTAGAAATTTCAATTTTAATATACGTGGGCTTGTATAATTTGTCACAGATTCCATTATGCTTAACATTTTAAAGAAGAACAAATTAAGACATGCTTCTTGCAGCATTATAACATAATATGCAATGATCTCATCATTTGTATTATAAGCAGATTAAGATCATATCGAGTGAAACTTAACTCCATTGAACTTTGAATCGGTAAAAGCGACATCGAATGGTATTTTTGCACGTTGCGGCCACTTTCGCTGTTATAAATATTCATAGCCGTTCAGCACCATCTACGTGACGAAGGAACAATGAAAGAATAAATGGCGAATCGAAGCTAAATGGACGATGTTACAAATTTAATTTTTTAAAAGCCGAAGATTGATTATTGCGACTCTTGATCGAGTACTTTGCCTTCGTTGTTCGATCTAATCTGAATATTAGATGGCCGAGTCTTCGCCACGCTAGATAGTTCTTGTTCGCTAGTCTAGATGTAATTTAAGACCTTAATTTGCAAACAAGTTGTTCCCTATGCCAAAAACAAGTTTGTGCTCATTATGTATGTTAGTGGAAATTATGCGCTTAGTTTATTGCAAATGGCCAAACACATGTGTCTATCTAGTGTGTGTTGCACCATCGTATAAATATATCCGATAGATAACAGCCTTTGAAATTAAAGCCTTCGAACGACCCATTCTTTTTTATTTTTCGGAATTAATTTCAAGAACAGGATGGTGTCTTGAGCGAGATCAAACCAAATACCATCACCGTCTTACAGCTCCAACATCATCGTATTCGGTTCCGATTGTGATTTTTTCACTTCAAGTACTCGTCTGAAGTACAAAAAATATTTGCCAAGAATATTTTGTTTCAAAAACCGTATGCTAATTAATTAGGATTCATTTTTTGTTGTGGAAATTTGCATATTGAGAGACAAAACTTAATTATATAAACATTTTGCAATAGAAAATGAAGATATGATATGCTAAATTCGTATAATAAATTAGCTAGGGTCGTTTCGTAATAGATAAAACACAATGAAATCATTTCAAAACTGTCCTAAAAAATATACATCTCAAATACATGGATTCTTAAAGTTTTATCAAACAATAATTTTAATTGCAGTGTACTCACGATTGACCGGATTCGGATTATCCACTGTGCGAATTATTATATTTTTAATATATAATTATGAGACGCACACAACAAAACTAACAGAATACAAAAAAAGAGTGTTGATACTCGGATAATGAGGTAAATCCTGAATAGTACATGAGGTGTTATACACACAGGTCAAGACTAAAGAAACAAAACTCTTTAAAGCGATAAGGATGATGCTTGTGTCTTAACTATCAAAACAAACGCCCGTGTTCGTGTCTCAATTACCTTGGTTCTCAAAACAACTGGACAATAGAGTTTAAGAAAGCTTGTTACACGAGGCTGATATCACAACGAGTGTAAGATTGTGAAAAAAGACCCGGGGTGATAAGGGATTGGAAACGCATCAGGAACTCATAAAATAAAATTTTCGGTGATTGGAAAAGCAGATAAATCTCGATTTTTTAAGGGAATTCCAATGAAAAATATTCCTGTTGATGAACGAATAGTTGCAATTTTTTTCCCCTAATGCGACATATTTAATCCAGCCCATAAACCTAGAAATAAAACGTCTTTATCGTCACAATCTTCTGAAAAATTTTGCTGAAGAAGATGATAGCTTGATTAATTTTTTGGAGAAAAATACGACGTTAGATGCTATACTTTTTAAAAATAAAGCCATAAACACAGGAGAAAGATTCTTCCTGGCATGGAAACAGATTAATGCATTCTGAAGAGAATTAAGCAAATGATACATCTGAAATACATTCAATCCTTCTATAACGTCGAAATAGGGACCACGCTATAGAAACCAAATGTATACGTGTTTAGTTGGTTAATACGCTATAGAAGGATTAACATCGAAGAGTGGCTCGATCATGATTGAAATGATCCAGGTTTTGAATACATGGACGATCCAGATATTGTTTCTTATGTTTCTCAAGAGGAAGAAAATGAGTGTGAGCAAAACGGCGTTGAATTGTGTTGAAACATTGCTGGATTACAAGGAGGATTTGAATATAATGATATAACTATTTTAGGAATAATTCAAAGTGATATTAGAAATTTATAAATCTTAAAAACAACCAAAAATTACAGTTTTTTTAATATACTCGTATATATTTAAAAATTTTGGTAAAGCTTAGTGCTAACTACTAACGGCCACATATCTGCTTAACTATGAGCGTTTTTCTTAATAAATAATAAGTATTAAATGATGAAACAATATTTTGTACTATTATCTGTGACCTTCCTCCTCAGCATTAGCCCGGATAATTGAGAGTTTACTGTATGTTCAAAAGAAATTATGTCAACTTTTATAAAATGGTAAAAAAGCCACAAATTTCAAGAAATATCTAAACATAGTCGATATGTTACGATATTTTTAAGAGATTTATTTATTTATTAAGATTGATAATTCATTGTTAAATATGTTTTTTATATTATTTATCGTATAAATATAAAAATAAATAGTTTTATTAGTCATCCTACGAACTTATTGAGTGATGTATCCACCAAAATCAAAAAAATATTGACAGATTATCAAGTTAAAAAATATTGAAAACGTTTATAATTTTTATTCATAAATAATATACGAAATTTAATTTAAAAGCCTTAAAAAATATTTGAGATTTCATCGGATCAATATTCATCCAAGGAAATACTTTTCTTTGGATTTAAATATTTCATAGACATGAGTGAAATATGATGGCAATGATTTATTCATCGGCGTCTATAAAAGCTCAATGTGAAATGTTTCTTAATAAATTTTGGCGATTTTGATAAACTGTTTTGTTCAAAAAAATTGAGATTCTTAGATTTGCCAACGGTCACGTAACTGCAATTCCAGTTTGATCACATTTGAACTCTGCGATGTGACAAGTGGATAAGATCATATGTATTGAAAATATTTGTTTTACATATATTACGTAATGCATAAACAGAAAGTCAAAGTTTATCAATTTTTCATATTATAGAATTAATATAATACTTGATGCTCTCTACGAAACTTTTATATTTATTTTTCTTTTTGTTTGATAGAACGATCGCCATAGCTTCACAAAGTCTGCAAAGGGTGGATTTATTGTTTGAAAAGCTAATTTATATTCCAGAAACTTAGAATATTAAAGCAAAAAGTGTAGAAAGAGATGCATTCAATGTAAACTCAAAACGGTTTTGATGAAGTCTGCCTTCTGTATGACTTCCATGTAAATGAAAACTGCTGCAAAAGTACTGAGTTACATAGCATTGATCCTTTAGCTCAAAGGCTAAACGGGGTGGTTCACAGTTGGATGTAAAATCTAATTAGTTTGGAAACTATGCACCCCTTCAACGACAATCCATTACTAATGCACATCAACTTATGTTAATATAAATGCATTTTTATTCACATTGAAAATGCATTACATGAACTATCCAAATTTATTTGATTCCGATGATCCTATTTCAACCCCAGATAATTTCTCTCCCTCGTCGAATGAAAAAACGTGATATTTAAGTGGTGATAAGGGAATTAACATGAAGGGTTGCTTATGAACGACCCATGCAACATGTATGTTAATTAAAATGTTCAACATACTCTATTTTGATTTTCTACCTCAAAAGGGATAATCGAGCAATTTAAACTGGAGATTGAATTTAAATGTTTTGCCAACCACAGCCTTTTTTTGCACTTTTGCAATCATGGCTTAATATAGCTATTGGGAGTGTTTAAAAAAGTTTGCAATATAAAAATGTTGATTTATAATAAATAAATCGTAAATTGATTTCATAAAAATAATATTGATTGAGTAAAATTATTTTCAATATTCCTGTTCTTTTATCGTGATTTCAAAATATTTAATTTCATTCCCATACTTTTTAAAAAAAAATATTATTATAACCACCGTGTGTATTGATTTTAGCATATTCGCGTCGAGATAATTTCGCAGAATTGGAATAAAAGGATTTTATTACAGTATTTTGCGCATGTGTAATAAACCCTTGTAAAATTTCCCAACCTGCATATTATATTTTATTTGTCACATTTCTGTTTCATACGAATTTAGACTTATTTGCACTGATTGTGTGATTGATTTCACTAACTGATCATCTTCAACCCATATTTTTGTTTTCAAAATAGAATAAATTGCGGTGAACGTTGTTATTTTGATTAAATTTATGATCGATTATGATTAGAATACTAAAAAAATGATTTTCGACCCTACTTTAGTATCAAGTAATGTTCGACTTTCGTACGCGAAGTGTTGACGTATATTGCTAAATTAAATAAAAAATAAATTCATTATATCTGCAAATTGCTATTAAATGTATGTACTATATTGATTATCTATTTGGCAAGAGACAGGGCAATAGACAAAACGATAAACTGGTCCAGAAATGGACTTAGTGCTTAAATTGTTCCCGTTAGTCGTAAATGATCCTTAAATTGTGTATCTAAAATGGTGTGACGCTTACAACGAACAATGTCGTTACTAAAAATAATATATTACATACACTCTCTTACTTGTAAACTGTGATGATTAAACTAATTTAACATTGAATCGATACCAGAGAGAATGTGGAAAATTCAAATGCTTACATTAGAACATTTTAGAAGGAATAAATAATGTTGACTTTATCAATTATATTCCGCCGAAACAAGTATTTAAAAAACGCGATGTTGTTTTACAACCTGATTTTTAATATGTATTGTATTAATCAACCATAAGGACGCAGAGTTGCTTTGTATAATAATAAAGAAGATGACTGTAAAGTGTATACAAGCGATGGCGCACCTTTTTGGGATGAAATTATGTGTATTGTGCTTTCACAATAAATAATATTTAAATAAAAGCTAGTGTTTCTGCCAGATATTTTATAAATCTGTTGCTTATCGTTAGGATTGGGATAGTTTTTAGCTAGTCTGTTGTCAGTATGTCAGTATTTATTTAAGTGATTATCTTGAAAGCAAAAGTCACATAATATTAACACAGCGATGTTTTTAATTAACATTAGGACTCTTAACACATACCCGTCGGGTTACGTCTATGCCGCGTCCGCGCGTCTTTAGATATGTGATTGAAAAAAGTCATAATTTAATCATAGATAAAGAGAAGAAACCACTGTTTTTACACTATCTTGTGATTGAATATGAAAAGTGGGTGTTATGTTTAAATCAAAAACGCAAAATACAATGGCTTCCAATGGGGCGGGTAAGGAAACCAACCCCTCGACCGAGTCTAATAGTAAAAGTGGCTCTTTTAAATTTTTAGTTGGACTCCAAAAAGATAATCTACTATGAAGTCCTTCCATATGGTCAAAACATAACAGGGGAGATTTATTGTTCACAATTAGAAAGTTTAAAAGTGGTGTTGAGTACGAAAAGGTTAGGTATAGTCATCCATCGCCAAATTCTTTAGCAACTTGATAATGTGCGACCTCATAAATCAAAGATGACTGAAAATAAATTAAAGAAACTTGATTGACAAACGATTCCTTATTCTTCTGATTTTGCTCTTTCCGACTATCATATATTTAGATCGATTCAGCATTATTTATCGGGAAAAATATCATAAATATAGAAGAGGTAAAATGAGAAATCGAAAAATATTTAATATCAAAACTTGTTGAGTTACAATCTTATAGAATTAAAAAAAATATATTAAATAGATGTGAAAAAGTTGTATCTAATATTCAAGCAAATCACGTTAGTAATATTTATCATATTTAAAAATACTAAATTGATCTTTAAGAGAGTTTTAGAAAGCTTGTTACACGAGGTAGATATCATAACGAGTGTAAGATTGTGAAAAAGGACTCGGGGTGATAAGAGACTGGAAACGCATCAGGAACTCAAAAAATGAAACTTTAGGTGATTGGAAAAGCAAATAAACATCGATTTTTAAGGGACTGCTAATAAAAAAATCTTCCTGTCGATTATTACCAGAAAGGGGCATGAATGGACAAGGAGATTTTTGAAAATTGGTTGAAGAAGAAATGTCTTTATCGTCACAGTTTTCTGAAAACTTTTGCTAAGGAAGATGACAACTTGATCATTTTTTGGAAAAAAATACGTTATTGGATACTTTACATAGAATAACATAACAATCTTGGTTAAAAGTAAAGTCAAACACTTATTCGATCATGGAGAAAGATTCTTCCTGACATGGAAACAGATATGTAATGTATAATCTAAAGAGAATGAATCTAATGATATATCTGAAATATGTGGATTATTAGAAAATTTGATAAGGAAATTATCGATCTTGATTTAAATGAATTTATGCAGATATAAAATTAAGGATTTTTAAAAATATTCTCGTATAGATTTTAGTAATGCTTAGTACTAACTACTAAAGGCCACTTATCTGCTTAACTATGAACATTTTTCTTAATAAATAATGAGTATTAAAATTATGAAACCAAAATTTGTATTGTAAATATGATATTATGTTCGAAACCAAGTAGAAATTTGATAATTTGGACTATCCGTGTTTTTTACTTATCTTTGTTCATCCTCCTCGGCATTTGTCCGGATAATTGGGAGTCTACTATATCTCGCTTATTGGATATTATTTCTATTTTGTGTTCAGCCTTGATATTGTATTTTTCCTAAAACTTCCCTTGGAAGCCCATAAATTTTTTAAATGGATGGATAGTCTTGGATTACATTTATAATATTAGCGTATTTTAGAGAAAAGCTATTTCATTGTGATCGACAAACGTTGAAATAATCAGTTGTTTGCCAAGCAATGATAATTTTCAAAATTAGTAATGAAATTTAAAATATAATGCAGATAATATTTGCATTACTAAATACGAAAGATTTATTTTAAATAATAAACACGATCTAAATATGGTCTAAATATGCATATTTTCATCTGCAGTCATATTTCTGCTGTGTTTGTATGTTAAAAGGAGAGATTTTCTCAGTTTAAATCTTTAAATATCAATATAAGATATGGAATTATATAAATGAAATTGTGTATAATCATGCAAATTAGGCCGCACCCATGTTAGTCATTGCATGTTTCGATGAACTTGCATGAAAGGTTGGACATCTCTGGTCTATAAGGATACACATTTGTGTGTTTGTATTCATTTTTGAGCTCCATAACATATTTGCTATATCAATGAGACAATTATATACGCTTTAATGTTAAAAAATAAGCTAAGCACACACGTTTTCATGAAATTGTTCAATAGCGATCGTCGAATTACACCGTTAGCTCGTTATTAGAATCAGGCACATTTCGAGCAAGACTCGCCAAAACCGAGGAAGAAAAGAGAAGACGAAAGATAATGATTTATTTATACGAAACAGTATAGTTATAATTTGGTGAAATCGGCCTTAAGTGGAGCACATGGGATTGGTGGTTGTGATTCGGCGAGATTTCTCTATCAGATTGCTCTAATAGTGGCAATCATATCATCCTACTTAATTGAAGTGTTTAATTTTTGGCCGTTAAAAAACAGTTAAGAACCCAGATATTGTCTCGCGAATACAACTGCACATTTACATGAATGTGCATAAATAACAGTGCATTCGCACGTACGGTTATTACTGAATTAAAAATGGACGTAACGGATTTTTGAAACATGAATTCGACTATCAATTTGCACTTAGAACATGCGGAATTTCACTATACAAATCACGCTGAATTTATATACGACGCTCGTACCATCTCGAATTCATCTCGTTACTGTTACAAGTCGTAACAGTAACGTTTGGCGAAATTAATCCGAAGGATGCTCGAGATGAATTTTAATCTGTATTCAGATGATTGTATCGATAATGTAATGGAAATTTAATTATGGAGTGCGGCCTTGTTCGATTCGTGATTTGATTCTTCGGGGGATGGTTGCATTAAGTTGATAGTTAATCAAGTGTCCACATTCAATTCTACATTAGGGATGCTGTGCAGTCTGGCACTGGTTATTGAAGTGGAGATTCCACCCCTAATTCAATCACGGAATCCGTAGTTACAAGGGATGAAATTTTGCTACATGGTTTATGGAATATGCAGCGCAGCGATAACGCAATATTAAAAAGGCTTTTAAATCTCTTTGATATCATAATCCATTGAAAACTACATGTCATTGAATATTGCATATTTTGATGAAATTGAGCTTTTACATGACGCAAAATTTTTCTGCGCGCCTCCAATATGAATTCACTCTAGATATATTAAATTTGTCAAACTTATACTGACTTATATTTTATTGGAATAGTATTAAATTAAATATACATATGGATGAAAATATATACTATTTTCTGATGATCCTTGATAATATTTTAGTACAATTTCAGTTATTTAGTAGACATGTATATAATGAGATTCTATTTCGGCCAAACTTACCAACTGGTTTATGATTTTTTTTATATTTTACAACCCAACTGCTTAACCGGTCCAATTTGGGTTATTTATAAATATATAAAAATATTCAATATTTCAAAGACCAGTTTTCTTTTTTAATAACACTTGTCTAGAGGGGATATGTAATTTGTGTATTTATTTATGTATTTAATTTAATTAACTAGCTCAGAGATGCATTATTACATAAACATGCTAGGCACGTGTCTAGGGGTTTCATAGTTGTGAGAGTCCCTGAGCCCTCATGGAAATTAACATTGATTGTGCAATGAAATTGATATGGCCATAGAAAGATAAAATTAATTAGCTCATGTTGGAAGTCGAAGATGACATGAATACACCCTAATTAAACATTTTGAAAATTTTCGCCATAAAATAAGAAAAAAATGGGTCAGGATTGGCTATTTAAACTATATTATGATTTTTTCCAACGCCTACTCCTTTCAAAGTGTCCAAGATCGAGCATCTATTTGATTTATCGCATCTTGATTGGCTATGTTCCAATGCTGAAGCAATATTTGTATGACTCAATAAAAATTATTTTCTAAAAGTCACGAATAAGGGAATGATCGATATATTTAAGAAATCTTACGTTAAACACCTATTTGAATTATTTGTATATTTAAGTTTTAGTAGATTATGTTGGGATTTTATAAAAGGCTATAATATGTATGCGAAATGATACAGCTTTAAACGTTGTATGGAATAAATATTGCTGGAATGTTTAATTCTTTGCCAAATGGTACTTCAGCAACCACAATAGGCCACGATACAGTTGAATTTCTGACACTTGCTCGACAACTTAATGGAGGAGGCTTTCATGTTGCGAAAGAAGCTGACATCGATGAATTATTGTAGTTTTATGACGTTCAAATGACTATAGAAGATCTTGTTGAGATGCTTAAACAATATGTATTGAAACTTAAAAAAGAGAATTAATATTTAAACAAGAAATTCAATAGGCTTAAATCTCAAGTCTATAAATCATTAGGAAGCAAATTTGTATATCAAAATGATTTATTTTTAAAAAGTTTGCCTTCAATTTTAATTTAATCGTCCATTATGAATACATTGATGGATCGTTTTAAAGGACTATTAAAATCACAATATTAAAATGTCATTACATGGAAACTTTCTAGGTCGCTGAATAATCCGTCATATTACCATAATTGAGAGCAAAACATCGTCTTAGTGTATTAAATTTCTGCTTTAATAGTCTATTAAATTTCAATATTGTAGATATAAAAGAAAAATATTTAGTTTATGCATTGTTCAATTAAGGGATTTAAACTGGCTATTTAAATGCTAATCCATTGCATAAAACCGGCGATAATTACTGAATGATATTGGTAATACAACTTTCAAAAATAAAATCAAGATGCTCAAGGTAAATTTTGGCACTAAGTCTTTTTTACAGACGCAAATATAACAGGTCGTGCATTTTAAAATTAGCTCATGAAAGATCGCTTAGAAAAATAAGTACAGTAATTACCGTTTTTACGTGTGACCCATTTTTACGTAGATTCCAATGGATACGATTGATAAAAATAAGCATTTCACTAAATTTTCTGTAGAAATGCGCTGTTAATATTTCGGAAAAAGATTGGAAAATTTCGACAGGATAAGTACATGTTATAGGGATCGTCAGCCCAAGTGTTGTCAACTCGGATGAAAATTGAGGCTGCAAGATGCTAATAACGATGCGCTTATTTTTTGTCGAACGTCAGTTTATTACATCGTCTACGAGCCGTAGAAAGAATATTGTACTTCTCACAGACAAGTATGTAAATGTATGACCTGGATGAACAAAGACTCTGGAACAAACGCTCGCATACGAACGTCGTTTCTTGGATGAGTAAATATTGAAGATTCAGCAATTGTCAATATACAAAATAATTGATAAACGTTTGCATAAACGCATGAAATGAAAAATCTTCCTGTCGATTATTACAACCAGAAAGAAGGATAGACAGATATTTTTGGAGATTGGTTTTTGTTTTATCGTACACATGTGCTATACTTTATTAGGATGACGGATTATAGGGTACGCCGGATTACACTGGAGCCGGATTACCGCGAGTTTACTGTATCTGAAATGTTTTGAAAACGTGGATAGGGAAACATTGAAGAGGAGCTCAATCATGATTTAAATGATCCAAATTTAAAGCGCATAGATGATGCAAATATCGTTTCTTTTGTTCCTCAAGAGGAAGAAAACGAAAGTGACACTACAAGTGAAGAAGATACAAGTGATTACATTAGTCATAAAACGGTGTTGAATTATTTAGACACATTGCTAGATTACGCTGAACAAAGAGGGTTTGAATATAATGACATAATAGTTTTAGAAATTTGTTTAAAAAATCTCAAAAAATGTACTCGTATACCTTTTTTTAGATATTTTGTTAACGCTTAGTATTAGCTATTAAGAGACACTTATCTACTTTGAGCATTTTTCTCAATAAAAACTGAGTATTAAAATTGTGAAACAAAATTTGTATCGTAAATATGATATTATATTCGAAACCAGGTGGAAATTTGATTATTTGGATTATCCGTGTTTTCCAGTTATTCGTGCCCTTCTTCCCCAGAACTAGCCTGGATAATTGAGAGTATAATGTATTTATAATTTTCACGCAATAATGGTCTCTAAATTTATCAAATTTAAATCTATTCATACGGAATATTTTTGAGGAAAAAATTGAGAGACTGTAGGGTGTTAATGTAATTTTTTAGCTTTTTTGATAATAATTGATCTGAAACAACCTATGTACAAATGTTATATCAGAAATATGCACAATTTTTATAATTAATGTATATTCGCAATAACATTGCCAATCATAAGAAAACGAACGTGGGATAGATTAAAAATTATATTTGAATTGAATATCTAATGAAGTACGTCTTTTTTTAAACTTCCAGCATTTATCTTTGTGTATTCCGATTGTTCCATGATTTGCAGCCTTAAAACAGGAATCACTATAAATGCATTCAATATCAGAACATTCAATTTAGAACACCAATAAAACTCGGGAGTTTACAAGGACTTTCGAATACTTATAAACTGTAAACTTTAAATCAGCGATCGGGAAACCTTTTAGACATAAGAGCTGAATCAGGCCAAATAAAATAGAATGACTTATTATGGACGCCTAGCATATTGAATTTAATCTGATCCCTTTTTTCAAATCAAGTGAATAATTGATTATACCCTCACTTTAATTATTTTATTTGAGCGAAAATAATATTACCATTATTTTTTGGCTTTTATACCCATTTTATTGAGCTTCTAAAATGTATTGAAATAAGGATGCAAATACATTTTTTTTAAACAAATTTACCAACTAAGAATTTGTCATTTTTTTATCTCAATCTTCTTCCAATAATTTGTATAATTATTCTTACAAAGCTGATAATTTCAATCAAATGACATTTATAAAAAAATGACACCTGTAAATAAATCTTACTTCTACAAAGATGAAACTATGTTGTGGCTGTATATAATTAAAATTATATGAACTTTAATCAAGCTCCCGTGCTATAACTTTAGCTACGTTTGTCAAAGCCATAGCCACTTTATATCGAATGTAGATGATGTGCATTTAATAACAATTAATGTAAGCTATTTGTAGACAAAAAGCATCTATGTAGATTATAATTTAATGCCGATATGTACAATTATTCAGGTTTCAAAGGTTGTTATTAATGTCCGCAACGTTAAAAGCTTGGTAGACTGTAACTTTCCCGATTTACATTGTATAAACACCGACTCGAATAAAATTAGCTTAGTAGAAATGGGTGCTAATTTTCTGTCACTGCTTCCTTTACTATTTACGTGTATTCTTGATTACAGCATTCCAAGATACATTTTAACGAGGAAAAAGTAAATGCAATTAGAAACTGTCGAGAAGTTGTTATTAAAATAATTTTCTTTTTAAATATGCTTAATAAACATTTTTGGTCTAGAATCAGTATCAATGGCCAAGAAAAAATGATATTTGCAATGGCGAAATATATTATTATATTTATCAAATATAAATAACTGGGTTGAATATAATTATAGTGTTAAGCCACGATTTAAAAAGCAATATCTGGCGCTTAGAACTATGATTTATTTATTTTTATTTTCTTAAAAATATGCTCCAAATAGCATATATAGCTTAATGAAATTTCATTTTTTGGATATTTGGATTTAACCGGTTGCAATTGATCCGTTTTATCGAGATATCGTGATTAGGTATTGTTTCAATAGATTAAGGTCAAGTTTATGAACATTTTGCTTGCGCATACAAATATTGTTGCAATATAATTTTTACATACGATTATGAACAACATCGTAAAAAAGTATCAGAGGTCACACGTGCCCCTTTAATAGATAGTTCGAAATCCTTGAACTTAATTATGCATACGACTGCAATTAACTTTTCAAGGAATATAATTTAGGTATGGCCAAATTTTATCTTCTGCCCTGCTATGGATGTTGTTTTGCGAATAAGTTTATTTTTGTGGGGGCATTTTAGAATTCATGAGGGGCTTTAAGGATGGAAAAGTGAAAAAGTCGATTTTTATCGATGTTGAGGTCAAGACGGTTGAAATGAGATTCTTGAGAAGTAAACCGAGGTTTAACTCGAAGTCGGTGTATTTGGGGCATTGCGATATGGGGAGGAATTTAAAGTAGATTTGCAGAATCTCATCATTGCCGTACTGTGATGTTGGTCGTTTCTAGTAACCAGATATTATTGGATTCAGATCCAGTTATTTTATATGTATATAAATGTGTCAATTGAGCTATTCCGATTGATTGAGGTGTTTCGATTTGCAATTAAGATCAGTTTGATGATTCGATTTGAAGTGTCCACAAAATCAACCTCTAGAGGACCACCGTTTGGTGTAGGCACATATAGGATATGGTGCTGGGAAAGTATTTAGTGAAGACTTGTGTATAGTGAGCATTGATTGACATGTTCATTAAGCGAACTGCATTGGGAGCAGACTGCACCAGCTCGTGTAACATTCCGTGTTCAAGTGTCAACTGGGGAGGCAATATCATTCTGGAATTGAACCTATAATGCAGTATTGCATTTAATAAAAATGGCACATGACATATATATAATAGTAAACACCATACTACGTAGAAGCAGTTCGATTAAGAGTGAAAAATCACGTTTACTTTTTTCCAGACGAAAATGAGAAAATCGTAAAAAACAATTTCAAAGGCGTTTATATGTGGCATTCCCTAACGTGCCAAGGGATTTTTCTAATTTCCTATTAATAATATAGCTGCCTTATTCATATGTGGCATGTGGTAAATGTATACATATCTATCAATCGTCTACTTTTTTCTTCTTCTTGCATCATTAACATCTACTGTTCTAGACTACATGCATTATATTATTTAAAAAAATGTTATTCAAGAAATAATATAAATCTACATAAAAATACTAACGCCAAATGTTCGTCTATCATTTACCATCATTGATCATATCTAAATCCGAAAAAAATACAGTGTACTTTCGATTATTCGGGTGGGGATAATCCGGTTTGCGGATTATCTGTAATACTAAAAATGTTTTGATACTCGGATAATGACGTAACTCCTGAATAGTACATGAGGTGTTATACACAGGTCAAGACTAAAGAAACAAAACTCTAAAGCGATAGGGATAATGCTTATGTCTTAACTACCAAAAAAAAAACGCCTGTATTCATGTCTCAATTACCTTGGTTCTCAGAACAACTGGACAATGTAGCTTAAGGCGTCTTCTCACTTTGCAAATTTAAAAAAATCGATTTTAATTTTTTTTTTAATTTTGAAAGTAAATATCTTCAAAAATGTTATATCGAAATTTCATAAAGATCGGACGAGTTTAACTACATTTTTGGGCGACCGTTAGGTGACTACCTGAGAGCACCCGGCTGCATACGTATTGTTCAGACTCATGGTGCAAGTACAAGAAAGTGGTGAAAAACAATCAGATAGAAACTTTTAAACATCCTCCTGCTCTAGCTGAGGATGTTCACGAGGTTTTGAAATCGATTTATGAAGATCTTCGAAGGAAATACCCAAAATAACAACGAGTGTTTCAACAGCTGTGTCTGGGCAATTTTTCTGCAACCAAAACTTTAAACGGGTTTATCTCAAAACAAGGTTTTTCGGTGGCTTGATGATGAAATTTCGGAAACTATCTAGCCGATTGTCATGAAATTTGAATGACAAATTTTTCATAGTTATGACTATAGCGCATATCATCAGATTTTTGAAATTTTGATTTTAAGTAATTTTTTTTTACAAAAAACTGCAAAAAAACGCGTTTTTTTACTTTTTCGAAAAACGTGCGCCATTTTGTTATTTTCGCGAATATCAAAAATTTGATGATATGCGCTATAGCCACTGATATACTGAATCTAAAACTGTTTTATTTTTTTGTTTCAAATGACCCATCTCGGAGATACCATCAACAAGCCACGAACATAACATTTCTACGCGGGTTTTTCGATGCTACTGTTTTATTATAATAATTGTTCAAAAAAATAAAAAAAAATTTTCATGTACTTGAAGGATGTGTTTATTATATAAGATCCATTTTATCTCATAATTTTTTAGCGAAAATCTTCGAAAAAAAATCGCGAAAATAGCCTATTTTTGAGGCGCCTAAAGGGAGAAGACGCCTTAAGAAAGCTCGTTACACGAGGCAGATATAGGTATAAGATTGTGAAAAAGGAACCGGAGTAGTAAGATATTGAAAACATATCAGGAACTCATAAAATGAACCTTTCGGTGATTAAGAAAGCAAATAAGCTTCGATCTTTTAAGGGAACTTCAATGAAAAATCTTCTTGTCGAATATTATAGGCAAAAAGAAACATGGATAGATAGGGGAGATTTTTGAAGATTGGTTCAAAAAGAAATGGGTTCCAGAGGTGCAAGATTTTTTTAAAAAACAAGGAATTTCCACATAAAGCAATATTATTATTAAACAATGATCCTTCTCATTGGAACGAAAGCATATTGAAAGCGATGGATGAATTTGCAAAATTTTCCCCCCCTAATGTGCAATATTTAATCAAGGCGTTATAGTATCGATGAAACGTCTTTATCGTGACAATCTTCTGAAAACTTTGCTGAAAAAGATGACAGCTTGATCAATTTATATTTAGAATAGATCTTACGTATTTTACCCGTTGCTTACGCAAAAGTGCCGCAAACGAAGTAGACGTTATAGGAGGATTGACTGTATGTAGATTATTGCAAAATTTAAAATGTTTTGAATAATAAGTATTAAAATTATGAAACAAAATTTTGTATTGTAAGTATGATATTATATTCGAAACCAAGCAGAAATTTGATGATTTGGATAATCCGTGTTTTCCAGTTATGCGTGCTCTTTTTCCCCAGTATAAGCCTGGATTATCGAGAGTCTACTGTATTGCATCTTTACACTAATAAATTTCCATTTAATTTGTTAATTTTTCATTTAAAGATCCATTTTTACATTTTTTTTCAAACATAATTCATAGTAGCTAAGTTTTTTATTCAGCATAATTGCTAAAATCTAACATATACTAAAATGGATGACAAGTAAATGTCGCTGAACATAAATCGAATCAATTAAGAATTTAATTCTAAATTGCCTTAGAAAATTCGATCTCCTGATTCATAGTTAGTAAATTATAGAAAGACAACATGATAAAGCATAATAAGATGTACTATCATTAGTTTATTGGATATTAAATAAGATCTACTTTAATAAATAATGTATAATTTTCCACATTTCTTCTATTCTTCATTCGATCCCTCAAATATAAATTAGATCGAGATTTATAGAAAATTGATAATTCGAGACTAAAAATTGATTATTTAACCACATCAGCTGTTTGTAAATCTGAACTAATCATTGTAAATGATAGCGGCTCTGATGATAAAATCAAATATAACGTATTCGTGTTAATCAAGTGTTAAGGAAGTGTTCAGTACATTGAAAATCCAACAATAATTTTATTAGATACAGCCGATATGCCAATTGTCGTGTGTTAATATATTTGAGCGCTAATTGAAAATATCGTGAAAAATTTTCATCAAAATTAAATATGTAAAAAATCGCGTATTTGGTGGATTTGAGTTGGAGAGATTTGAACAAATTAACTCTCTGGAACTAATCTCTATCTTAGTGCTAATTTTAATTGTTGCGAATATATTGTTGTATCTATTAATCAGCATATGTTTAAATCGCATTCTTCCAGTTGTCAAAAAAAAAAAACGCTTAAAATTATAATTTCGTCTGCAGCAAATGAGTTAATGCGACGGCCGTATGCTTAACACCATTTCAGTAACAACTAATGCATGAGAGACTCTTAAATTCAGTGATTAATTTTCGCATCATGAAGTTGCAGAAATCAATTTGAATTAATTCTGCGGTGAAAGTCCAACTGGTTTCATCATTTTTCAGACTGAAATAAAATAATAGTTCCGCTGCATTTTATGGTCCAGTTACTATGGAATGATTCTCCGTTTTCACCGGCACATGTATTATATGTTACGAGCAACGAATTCGTACATTGCCTAACATCCATCTGATTGTACACATGTTTTTTGGATGTTAATAATTAAAATATAGTGCAAATAAAGCGCATATAGGCACGGTAGTGCTATGGATGTCATGACGTATTAACGTTAATGTCTAAACTTTGTTACAGCCCTCATGGTCTGAAAACCCTTAATCCAACTCTAGTAGGGACACGGTCTCTGGATGTTACAAAACGCATATAGCTTAACCTATAACGTCATGTGTGGTTACGAACCAATGCCCTTTGATGTCATTAATTCAACCCTTTGTGCAGATGCATTTGCGAATTCTCGCTATTCTATGCCATTTATATTCGACGACTAATTAGATTCTTATTTCACCAGCAACTACGCCTGATTGGATGCACGAAAAAATAAAATACAGCATCCGAATGCACTGATTGTGTCTAAAATTCATCTCGAGCAATGCGAGCCAATTGAGGAAAACTTAATTGAAGCTAGGTGGTTAGCCTTTGAGTATTGTAACACAACACTTCCATATCTCCAGGGATCCCAATCTTGCAGGTTTTGGACCGTCTGAATTTAAGGTTGGCTGGGGATAAATTTATAAGCTTTACTAACAGGAGAGTATGTAGTCAAACTCATAAGCTTTGCACATAGTTATTGTGTAAAGCTCACTTTGTATGTTAGCATTATGAACAGATTTGAAATTAAATTACATGTTAACCGCGCCTTATGAAAATATTTTTCCCATCTTCTTACATACGGTGCGTCATATTTTCCGCTACTTTTTGAGTGCGCCTTAAACCAGGATTTCAAAATGAATTTCACCGACGTTCTGTGGGAAACAAATCTTCCGAGGTAAATTTTACAGCCATGTAATTCATTTTATTTGCTGATAAAATTCAATTTTACATAAAGGTCATGTCTGCCTGGGAAGCCACTTTTAGCTTATAAAATCCACTTAGGATAGCGGTTAAAATACATTTAGGAAAGAATATCAGATTAGATTGAATTTAAAAATATATATAGGCTTTGTCTTTCATAAGTGAATTTTTTGCTTGAAATCTATCCATGTGTACTAAATGTTAATATGCCATCAAGTCAGTTTATTAAAATTACAAGAGATGATCACAATTTGTAAGCAAATATATTGGTGAACTTTAATTTAAATCTATTCAATTTTATTTTCTTCGTAGCGTTCCATATCCATTGTTAATCATATGCTTTTTATTTAGATTATTTTCAAAGATCACAGATATTTTTGTAGATTTTTTCTCCTAAAATTTTGATGATTTCTTTAATTGATGTATAAAATTATTGTTTATATCCATTTAGAAAATTTTAATTATCGAAGTATAGTCATTTTTTTTTTAATATAATTCAATTTTTTTAGTCTAAAAATTATGATTTTTCTTGTAAATTGTATGCTAATGAAGAAATAATACTTATCCTTGTAATTGTATGGTTGTGGACTACCATATTCATGAACACAAATATAACCATTTATATCAAAAACATTTATTTTTATGAGCATTTATTTCTTTAAGATGTAAAGTAGAATTGTAATATGTGGTAATAAAGGCTACATCTGACTTCAAACATACAAATACTACCGAAAAATACGTACTTTTTTGGCTGATCTCCAAGCGAGAACATTTATTTCTTTATGTTGGAACAAAGAATGCAAATATATTACATATTTTACATTGAATTTTGATATAAATCATCTTAAAAAATGTATATGGATTTATTTACAAAGCATAGGATTTATGGGAAAACCTCATATTTTTCAAGCAAATTTATCCTCGCCTATTTTGTATTACTTTCATTATATAAATGCAATTTAGATCATTGCTTGTTAGTCAAGTTTTCCGTCTAATTTTTATTTAAATCAGAAAAATTAAATCAAATTCCCATACTATTGACTATTAAACCAAGTACTCAATGTGAAACATAGACACATGTCTTGTTATGCTTTTAACGGAGTTAAAAAGTATTTTAAGCGATGATATAATATTTAATTTATTTTATAAGTTTCAGTAAAATAAAATTATTCATATGCAACTTTAAAAATATTTAAGCTTAAATTTGAACATTTAAATTTTATCTATCTTATAAATTTTATAACTCAATCTTAATAAGATTAGATTGGCATTAATTGTGTATTTATGAATATAAAAACGATTGAAAAATGAAATCATTCACTATTAATAACTGATTAAATCTAAATTACACAAGTTGAAAGATATTTAGAGATGGAGAAGTATGATTTTAGTATAAATATATTTGTATTGACTGTGTTCTCTAAATATTTTATGTTGTTAAAAGTGCTCAATATCTGAAAAGATTATGTATTTTTCCCATACATGTAAATGACGATCATAATTTATATAATTATATGTAATACTTCACAAGGGATGTTTGTAAAACGATCGTATAAATACGATTGCATCCATATTTTTCGGCGAATTTATTCAGATCCGGAAAATGAACTAAAAGTAAATAAATACATGCATGATGGAATATTCCGAGTGATTCTGTTTCAGAATGTGAAATCCATGCAAAGTTTCATAAACAACAAGATCCGAGTATAGGGAAGTTTTCCATGTAAAGTAAAGAGGATTCGTGTTCTAATTCCTTAGATAGCCCTGACGACTTGCAGTTAGTTTCCTGGGCCGCAGAATGCCAGTACATATCAATTCTATCGGGAAAATGCAACTAACAGCAGTGGGTAGGGGTTTTCTAAGGGTGGTTGCATGGGGGAGAGAAAACGTGTTTTCCTGCACGCGGTTTTCCCAGATAACTGAGGTAACGTATCAAAGCACCAACTGATTAATTTACGGCTTCTTGTGATGTATAATTCTCATCGAAAATTGCCAAACTTTACAATGGACAAAGCCCTATGGCATTCTACGCAATAATTCAATTTATGTATACAATATATATAAACAACTCTATATAATAAAATCAAATAATTCAATGAAATTCATGAAATATATTGGAATGCTGAACATAATAACGCTTGATCAAATAAATAATATAAAAAGCTAATTTTATTGTTTCATTCCTTATAATTCCAAGTCGTTTATTTAATATCGCACGGGAAAGATTATATATTTTATATCAAAAGCCTTAATTGAAATAGTTTATCGTGATTTTGCTTGATTCATTAATTTGTATTTATATGAGAAATTCGTTCTTAAAGGGATTACAAAGACATTTTTTTTTATAAAGTTCCTTAAAAGTGCTATAGTATTTCGTCAAGCCTGTAAAAATTCAATTATTACATTTCTCGATTTCCAGACGGAGTTTTATGTAATTTTTAATTAAGCCCGATGGAAGCCGTTTTTATAAACAGAGCTTTTGTCGCGGACTTTCATATTCAAATCAAAGCATGTTTTACAACTTTTTTTCAAAGTGAAAGCGCTGAAAAAGTTTATTTAATTTGAGAACAATATGTTTTCCGAATTTCCCCTCGTAACAAACATATTTTCCAGCGTAGTACAGAATGCACCTATTGTTATTGGACGAAATCGAAAGAAAATACATATTCATTATAATGTGATAGAGAAGGTTCATTATTAATTTTATAAAAATATATAAAAAAATCATTTATGAATGGAAAATATTTGTACTAGCTCCAAAGCTAAACTTGGACAAAAGTAATTTTTAAGAGCTAAAAAACAATTTTGTTTTTATAGTCAATTGCATAGACCTAGGTCATGTCTATAAAATCGTCAAAACGTATGAAGATCATAGTTCGATTGCTGTTTTTTGTATTTATTTTATACATTTGAATCCCGCAAACAAAAAACATAATTATATATAAGCGCATTGAATACGCAAAAAAATAATTTACAGTCAATGTATATAGTAATAGGTTTTTTATTTACAACTGTAAAATGGTAATATATTTTTAAATAATAAATTAATATTAAAAAAACGAGAGTAAAATACGCGAATTTTCAATAAAGAGATCACTAAGATGTTTGCGCATAAGATATATGCACGCGGATCAATTAGTTGATGTAGATGATGACAGATTTCAATACAAATATCGTTTTGAATCTTATATTTATTTATGCCTTTGTATTAGCCTAATTCATATTTTTAGAAAAACATGTTTATAGTTTATTACCTCTAGGAATATTTGAGAAAAAGATCAACCGGTGTGCTTTAAGGCATGCCATTGGGATCGTTCTTTCCGCTTTATATCACAATGTATTTGGCTAGCATATGCTATCAATTTCATGGAGAATGAATCATAAAATTTGTCAGAAGTTTTGTTGAGGTTTTGGCAAGAATCTGAAGAAGTTAAGGAAGCTATTAGATTTACAAAAAAATATGTAATATCGCGATCCACAAAGTTTTTTTTTAAGAACACTTAAATACACTCGGGCCTCCTCGTATAACACGGTTTAATACAACACGTTTGTATAAATTGTGATCATTTTTTACATTTGAAACCATATTAGGATACATCGTTATAAATTAAATCTAAAATTTCCACCAATCCACTTTAAATTCTTACTGGAAAAAGATGTGGCCAAAAGTAGTCTCCGGAGAAAATGTTTTACCATCAATAGAAGATAAATATCAATGAACAATAAACATTTGTCGTGATATTGATTGAGAAGGTTTTGATGACTTGGATATTCATGACATCCAAGAAATATTGGAGGATCCTACGTTGAACGAAGATGAATTAGTCGAAATTTACAGCAAAGAAGCTACATGTTTCACATTAAAAAAAATTAATGAATTAAATACGTAAAGATTTATACGCTAAAAGCAATAATCGCTTATTACCGAATTTTTGAAGGATTCAGAAATACGTCAAAGTTCTCTGATGATGGAAACCCACTGTTTATTTAAAAAGTACATACTTATATAAACTATCTTCGATGTATTTTTGGGACGCAAACTCTAATTTTGTATGAACTTCAAACCTTGTATAACACGGATTTGTATTACAGGTCGGAGTATATTTACTTTACAAGTTTGGTTCGAGATGATTTTTCAAAATATTGATCAAATTTGGTACAGTGAAATTATTATTTGCAATCTAGGTGAGAATCAGAACCTTTTTAATTAAGATCCATTATATCGATCCTTGGTTAATCAACGTTATAGAAAAATAAATTTCTTTGAATTTATAACAGGATCTCCGAAGGATTTGCAACAAAAATTATTTACATCTATATAACAGAGTTGAAAAATAAAATGTGTATTGCAAAGCTTGATTTCATAGACTAACAGCCGGTGTTTATTTTCTCGTAGTGTATGATCGAGTCGGGTATCATTGGTAGTGAAATAAAATACTGGCGGAGTCCAATCTGGATAAAGTTTCCAGTTTTATTGGCAGAGTTTGCAGATCCCTCATTGTCATCCAGGACGGGAGCCAATGTAAATCCAGGTGCCTGCGTAAATATTTTGCCATGCCGATTCGTATCGCCCTCCAACAAATGAACTATTGTTTTGAGGATTCGTTTCGTTTTATTTATCGGTGGCGAATTTTAATTAACGTTCAGTAAAATGTCGGTTTTACATGTCATGACAAATATTTGTCGCATTTCGGAGTGGATAGTTTTCAAAATAAGCGCGTCCTAGACTCTTGACTTTTTTTTAAACGGCGTTTGAACAAACAGGGACGTGTTTCAATGAGTAAACATTGATGATTGGGATAAATTCAGTGTTTTTTCGGCGAATATGCTAAAACACCCCAAATCTATTGACAACGCACACTGACAGGTAAAACAACATTTTACAGTGTTATGAAATTCTGTAATATATTATATGGTATGGTTTCATGAAGTTGATTCATCGAGCCTCGGAAATGCTCATATCTAAAAGAGGGATTTACCGTTTCACCGCGTTTACTTTATAATCCAACTGGCGCCCGTTTGAGACTTCCAATAAATAAGAAAATGAAAGCTTTGAAAATTTGCTTTCAGATAAACCCCGTGATTAATTATTTTGAGCCAGTACACATTGGGGACAGAATAACAATGTCTATTTATAACTGAATTATTGGGGCACCATTTTAACATAATTATAATGTAACACAAATACAATACACTGTATGCAGATAAATTTACATATTTACTATAATAAACATTGATGAATATATTTTTAATATTTTCTTAAAATAGCCATTAATCAAAAGTTTTATATGTATATTATTCTACACCAAAACATCGATTTAATATTCAATATTATGATTATAAATGTTATTTTTGCCATTGAGATTTAAAGCTTTCCCATAAAAGAATGCGCTTAAATAAGGTCAATAAGATTGTATCCCAAATATTATAGAAAGTTTTTGTCGATCTTTTATTTATCATTCAATAAAGAAAAAAAATCAGATTGATTATATAATTATAATAATGAAACGTGGTCCATTGCTACTACGTACTATAATCATTGTGGTTTAAAGTAAGTAGAAAGGAGATGTTTCGTATTATACAAATTTGCACAACACAACACTTTCAGGAACTTAATGACAGTTTTATACAGAAACTAAACATTACTTGAAATAAATCCAACAGTCATGTTGGATTTTAATTTATCAATTTCAATTATATCAAGTATGTTAAAAATATTTTCATTTAAAAAAACTTCCCATATTAAGTCCTTTTTAATTATGATTTTGCCTTTGTAATCATTTCATTATCTGAGTACACGTTGAAGCTTTAGAAACGTAGTATTTTAATATTGCAAAAATATTATTTTGCATATACGGCGTTCCTTTTTTTGCATCATACAATATATGAATTTAAAAGCACTAGAAATAGAGCACTCACTCGGGGCTGATGAGGCGCATGAAGGATTAGCCCTCAAGCTTTTTGTGTTTTTTTTCACAGGGGCAGTCTGAATGCTAAATCCTCCATTTCACATGATAATCACACAATATTAGCGAGTGATTTTAAAGCGCTTGTGTAACAGAGATAATGAGTTGAAATTTGTCTATCAAAAAAGAGGGTTAAACGCCGAAAAGGAGGCTTACGTTGAATGACGGGATCAAATTTTGACGTGTGGCTGTCGAAATGGGGAAATCAACGAGGGTGGCTTAAAATCATCCAATCCACCCTTCATCAGAAAATAGCATCCCACCTGCCAATGTGCTATAATTTGTACAGGTGTAGGTTTTATTTTCGATTAAAATAATGATTACAGAAACACTTTTTAAATTAAATACTTTATTTAGACTGGAACAGTGCTAAATGGCTTTGCGAGAATTAAATGTTACAAAGTTTATTGAATCGAATCGGAGAGTTAACACACAGACACACAAAGGCGAATAACCACAGCCGTAAAACGAAATTAGCCTACGAACTAACTTCTAATCTGCATAACCTAAGTTCGTAAACACTTTCAACAAAGCCTTATTAATTCTTATAAAGAACCCCAAGAATGTGTTTTGCTTGAATTGAGTGTATTTTCCACTTATTACAATCGGGACGTAAATACGATAACATTTGCAATCCATTAGTAATATTAAAGGAGCCCAAAATATTGATGCACTCTCAAATTGAGTTGTAAGCTTTTAAAAGCTTTCATGTATTACAGAAGCTCTCATGTAAAACAATTAAAGCAATGGACTCTAATCTCCATTGTTTGGTTATAAAGGGATAAATGTGCATAGCTTGTTGATATATTTAGTTGGTATTTTCAATGGAATAATTAATATAAAACCCGAGTGCTATTCAATTCAGATATAATCTTTCGCTCATGTTTCCTAAAAAAAAACCTATTGAATATATATATATATTATATATAAGAAAATATGAAACATTGCTATGCGAAACTTAAGGAATTACGTAAAATCAAAAGACGACGTTAAGGGCGGAAGTGTAAGTTGTTTCTTTCACGTTGCTCCCAGTCGAAATAGAACTACATTCTGATTTACGATTTTAAAGTTTAATATTGTGAAATAAATTCTTATCGAACTTGTTTTATTTAAGCTTTAAATTATGATTTATAGCAGCGTTTCTCAACCTTTTTACACAGCGTAAAGGGCATTGAGCCAAAATAAATGCGCGCTAAATCATCTAAGCTCCACAGCCAAATAATTCCAGCATTTCAAAATATTGCTTTTCGGGGAATTATTCGATAGAGTTTTAATTAATATTGTAATGGAATATATAAAAACGCTATATTCTCGATTGAATTATATAAATTCGAATCATTACAAATACAATCCCATAAATATTTAATAAATATATTATATACAACAGTTGTACTGAATTTGGCTTATTCTGTTTATCAAGTATTGTGTCCCACTCGGTACTAAGAATAACGCCATTATAGATAATTGAATTGGGCTTCTGGAAAATCCCAACATGATTTCCCACTAGAGATTTTGAAATAGCCAAGTCGAATTAATTTATTCCTATCGCATCCAATTTAAATAAGTGCGAACGGATTGCTAATGCAGAGTCGAACGTGTAAAACGCATTTGGAGGGATGAAAAGCCTGTCTCCGTTTCTGGCAAGCCATACATCTGAGTATTGACCTATTGCAACATATCCCTAGACAGCTTTTATGGAGAACATCGCGTTGAATTTTTAATGCAATGTTAATGTGAAAAAATGTTAAGTAGGTGAAGTATACTGTATTCAATATATTCAATCATAATTTTAGCAATTGTTAAGCACATTTGATGTACGATGTTAATTAAAGTACGTGAATATGCCAAGCAATTCATTGACTTTGTCTCTTATTTCTACAGCGGTTAATGATTTGGTGTAAGGTTGTGGAATACTGCAGTATTTCGGAAATATCCCGATGTTCTAAAAATACCTCTTTAAGATAAAACTACTTACTAGTCAAACATATAAATATACATTTGAAATGTTAGTTGTATGTACTTTCAGATTGTATAACAGTTATTTTTAAAGGAATTGTTTACAATCCCTCACTTAAATATTAATGATGATAGAAAAATATGGTTTTATGGAAGAACAAGATACATCAGACTAAATGTTATCAACCACTACATTGACAGTAATATCAACAATAGCTTGTTTATTCTACATTAAATATTAGTTTGTTACATTTTATTCTGTTTTTACGAAATATTAGCTTAATATCTAAACAAATATTGCAAACATAATTTTGATCAGGATTGATGTGAAGCATTTGAAGTGACTATTATCTATTATCTTCTAGTATTTTTCTAGATTATTATTTATGGAATGGTACACTTACTCGTATATACCTTAATTAATTTCCCACTCAGCTTTGTTATTTAGAAACTACGTATGATGTAAACTAGGGTGGTTCTTACATCGTATGATTTTCTGCCATAAAAAAGTGTTTTTGTATTGAAAAAAAATGATTTTTGAGGTCGCTACCATAAGACAAAGTTTTAGAAAATAAAAGGTGTATGTTCACTTAACTATTAATCTGACTTATTGATTTTGGTATGGTTTTTTTTATCTATTTTGAAGTGGAATAGTATGTAAAAAAAACTCACTACTTCACTATAGTCAACCCTCCTTCCCTTCCCCTATTTCTTAATTTTTTCCGTATTGAAATTGCGAGAGTACACGCTTTTTGTTTCCCCAATTATACGTACTTTTTTCAACTTATTATGGCGTCCATAAGCAATGATGGGAGTTTATTAATTAAAAATAAAACCAATATTTGGCTTATCGACCAATCAACAACAAATCTGCATCAGTCAAAGTTACCTTCTATTGATGAAGTATTTATGTTTTAAAACTACAGCTGTAAATTCCGGCTTGAGAAATGGAACTTATGTTCTTCTGGAGCAGAAAATGGCAAAAGATATATTTTGATGAAAGATAGCTTATCAGCCATCACATAATGGTAATTATATTAGAAGCTGTAGTGAGTCAATCACTCGGTTCGTCTAGTCCTCCTGATATCCAATTATTTAAAAGGTGTAAGAAGAACTGGGACAAAATTGATTAAAAATATTATAAAACAGTAATTTATGATACCACATCCTCAAAAATCTTCAACAACGTAACAACTTTGTGATGGCTATAGAGAGGAAAAAGGAAATTAAAGCCCCTGTCGAATATTCAACACCAAGAAACGACTTACAATTATTAAAAGACCTTGTATCTTTAAAAAATATAAACCAAATAATGGCCAAAGTTGCCATGAAAAAAATAATGGGCCATGTATGGTAGTTGTCGGAAGAGTTGCTGTCTTTTGGTTCATATTTTGACGACGAATATTTTATGATATTACATGATAAATCTCGCAGTATGCTGTATGTAACTGAATTTTGATGATGATTATGATTTTATCAAAATATTAAATAGATTTAAGTCTACTAAAAAACACCAATTGTAAAATGAATGAAATTAATGACCACTAAAATTGGTTAGTCCAGATACAAATTTAGATATTCTGAAAATTGAATGAGTCCATTCTATAAAAGCTGTTATGGATTTGGAGTTAATTCTAAGAACATAAAATAACTCAATCGATATATCGCATATCGTTTATCTCACTCGTTATTATAATATAAGCCTAAAAAATTAACTAGCTTTATGATTGAGTCATTTTTAAGTTTTAAAAATTATATGAATTATTCTTATATGAACTTCTCATTGTTGAAAACACAGATGCTATCTTAAAATATTAGCAAAAGATAACGTATGACTATAACTAATTAAAAATATTTTAAGCAATTTATTCTGCAGCTGTAAAAACGGGTTTTAATTGAGTCCATGTAAAATATATTTGCATACATTTATTATAAGTGTCTGATATTGGCCAATCATATTTATTTTATAATAGGTTTTTTTAAAAATACTTCTTGAACAGCCAGTAATGAAATAACCTTATACTTTATGCATAGTATTTAAAAGGTTTCGAGCCAAAAAAATGTCAAGGTTGAGATTCGTGCCCATAATTAATATGATAATACATCAATTAGGCCGTCATAATTATAGTATTTTAATAATTTAAGATTTATTAAAATGCTAAAATCCACACAAATTATTCAATATAGTGAATTTAAAAAAAAAGTTAATTATATAAACGAGCCTTAAACTCGTTTATCATAGAATTTAGTCTAGTAGACAATACTTTTAAGCTTTCTGTCAGTTGAAATAAATTTATATGCTGGAAAATAAATTGTATTTAAGTAGCTTGAAATTTACATGACTTTCAACTTATACGGAACCCTTCAGAGCGAATTAGAACTACAAGTTTGGACGTAATACGAGGAAGGACACTAGTTCATTGTATTTTCGAATTGAACATTCGCTTTAGTAATTTATTAGCTTAAAACGAATTGAACTTTCGTGTCAAAAAGATTCAGATTTTTAATTTAAAGCAAGAGATGCACTTTCTTCACATCTATTGACAAAATAGATATCATATCATATTCAATGTGCGTGATCAAATGGTAATAATAAAATATAATATTCAAATCATTTACATTGATGATCATAGATAAATAAGGTTTTAAAAAAATACAAAATATTGGAGATTTTTTCTGCGAATTTTGTCTGTAAAATTTAATTATTTCGTTATTATGTCAATATTTGAACACATTTGTGCTGTAAACAAGCAGAAAGACTTCAAATTTTCAAAAAAGAAGTAAGTCGGTAAGACATAGTGTCTAACCATGTGGCTAATATCAAGCTCGAAATAAGGGGCTAAAATTGTATGCCGACCCTCCAAGCAGGCAGACAATGCACCCTCCAACTATCGCCTTTTAAATCTTAGACATAGTGCGAAATTACATAAGAGTGCTTAGCAAATATAGTGTGATAGGCGAAAGATAAAGGCTGATGATTTTTTTATAGATGGTCCATGTGGATTAAATATATTTTTGAAATGAAATAAATAGAAAATGTATACCAAATTATTAATTACACATTGAACGATTTTGTACGGGAGGCAGTAACCGAAATTTTGTATCCATTTCTACAAAGCTAATTTTTGTTTCAGTCAATTTTTATATAATGTAAATCAAGAAAGTTACAGTCTGCCAAGCTTTCAAATTTTGTTTACTTTCGATATAAGGTGGCTAGAATTTCAGTAGATGTGGCTATTTATATAATATTCCCCCTATTAATTGATCATCGAAAAATAAATATATACATTTTTTCTATTTTAAGTATTTTATAATCGGGTTTGGAAATGAAAGCAAGAAATACGATTTGTCTGGATGAATATTTTCACAAATATTTTACAGGGTCGTTTTATTTGCGCAACGATGTAATTTTTCGCGGACTGTATCCATTCGTTTACCAATCGAATAAATTTGGCCAGGTTGATGCAATATATTTTTGCCCAAACATCGAATAACCGCTTGAAATGCTCAAAAAGAATTAATGCACGATAGATGCGACCGTTTCGCTCGGCAAAGGGCAATATTTAGAATATGATCTTGTGATTTGCATGAAACACGTTTGCCGATGACGCAATCGAAGCACTTAAGTCCTAATATGTGTACGAATATTGAATATGTTGCCTATTCATGCGACTTTGACGTGCAAATTGGACCCAAAGTACAGACGTTCGAAAATCTTTGCGTCATTTTCACAACAATGGACGCGGTGATTATTCAATTTTCCGGTGATTATCTGAAAAACGTGCGACTGTTTGAAATTCGGAACCGGAAAGTTTTGCTGCGATTCAGTGGTTTCTGTGGCCAACGAAATGTTTAAACAATTCTTTTACGTCGTCGTCAGGATGAAGGTCGGTCTAAATTTACTTGTACGCATCATATATATTAAATTTAAATCTATACTATTTGACCAAAATAAATTAAATTTATGATACATCAGCTCGATTTAAAACATCCTAATGTTGAAATATTATTTTAGCACTACGTTTCTAATACAACCCTTAGACCAAGATATAATTTCAATATATTCATCGAACATTTGAAAAAATATTAGGATACATCGATCAAGATGACAATTTAACACTTCCACAAACCCGAAAAAAAATCTATTCGAAATTGTGTCGATATTGTTTCTGCATAAATTAAAGAAATAGAACAGTTCGCTTTAATTTTTTGCTGGAAAAAGCTATGATTAGAAGTAGTCTCTGGAGGAAATGTTTTACCTACAATAGAAAATAAACACCAAAGGATAATAAACATTTGGCGTGATATTGGTGGAGAAAGTTTTGATGAAATGGATATTCATGACATCCAAGAAATATTGAAGGATCGTATGATGAACGAAGACGAATTAGTCGAAATATTAAATGAATCTATCGCAATTAATCACTCAGAAAGCAGTTGCAACGAAGTAGCTATATGTTTCACATTAAAAACAATTAATTAAGGCATAGAATTAGTTATTAAGTTTGATTTTTTTAAATAGAAAATGACTTTATAATGGAAAAAAGTTTAAAATTCAAGAGCTTACAGCAGATTTTGGGACCTTATAATTAAGTACGTCAAGATTTATACGCTAAAAGCAGACATTAGGTTTATCTGTTGGTTATTATCTCATTACTGGTCATTTTAAAATTACGCCTCACCAATACCACTTACAATATAGTTTGGATAGGATGAGACCATTTGGGATTTAATTCTGGATAAGATCCATGATTGAATGGCGAAAATAATCAATTTTTTTTAAATGACAATTAAATGATTATTCAAAATCAGGCTCACATAAGCAAACCGGCCCAACTTTATTTTCTTTATCTACTTTTTTAGAATTAAGAAATCAGGATAAACCTAGATCACGACGATCTATCAGATATGTTGTTATAAATGACTTACAAAAATTATTAATGTAGTGATAGAATTAAAAACATTATATTCTAGCTCTCTAATAATTACTATTAAATAGATCTTGTTAAATTTACAAAGATTAAATAGAATTTTTAGATTGCAATTATTTTAATAGAAGGAAAATCTATAATTCTTCCGTATAAATCTTTAGCCCATCGTCGTATTTCCTTGACTAACTTACTTTTTTTAACTAACGAAAGCTTCCTCAACTTTATAATTAAATTTATTCCATCGCCATAATATTATTAACGGCTTTACTATCTAAAATCAGAGAGCCCTGGAATTTTTTTCGATTGTGGCAAAAGTGCATTAATGTAATTTTATCAACTTTAAACATTAAATTCGATCTTAATTATGTGAAATTAAAACCCATTAACGTTTTTGGTGGGTGGCTATTTTTAAGGTAGACATCAGTAAATTGGTCCTAATTTGGGCATTTGCTTTGAATAGGGATATCTTGATTATACAATAAAAGCAAAAAATTGGAGATCAGCATTATTGCAAAAAGGGCCTAAAAAGAATGCATCTGAATTATTGAATATTAAAATCATCGTTTTACATTACGACATTTTCCGGCCACATAAATACATCAATGATAATTCACAACAAGTTTCATTTGGGTTGTAATTGAGCATAATAACTATTTTAAGCCATTGATTCTTTCTATTATTCTATAAAATAGAACAATTGATGAAAACAGCATTATTAATTTAATCAAAGTAAACAACGACAAAAACTCTTAATGAAATGCATCAAAACTTTTGCATCAATCTAATGTAATGTTTCGCGTTAATTATTGTAAATGAGATTATTTAAAAATATCTGAAAATAATTGAACGAAAAAAATAAATAAATTGCAGTAAAAGTAGGGCAGCTTTGAACGGCTTTTAAAACTGAAGCTTTCTGTGATTTTTGGTAGCAATTAAAATTGTATGCTCTGTAGAGATTAAAAACAGTTCGCATGACATTTTTACATGCTTTCTTTGTACCAACCATTACGTATTTGTCATGATAGAATTGAACCGCGTTTCATGTAACTGCAAGCCATCTGACGGAATTAAGTCTGAGATCTTTGCATTTGTTTGTATGCTCAATCGCAGGAAAGTAATTTATTCATTAACCGATGACTGTATTAGCAATACTTTCGGAGTAACTTATCAGAACGAAAGCTTTTAATCAGGCCACCGCGGCGTGGCTGGACAAGCCGCCACAATAATGAATGCAAAATTGTATGCGCACGGTGCATAGGTAACCAAGCGTGGTGCTCGTGCGGTGACAACAAATAAATTAGTGGCACCCAGGGGTGAGGGTGGTTGGAGGTGATTGGGGGCGGGAAAAGGTGGAAGGAGGCAGTTTAGGGTGGCTGAGGGTGCACGCATTCGCCTACGTGGCGAGCCTCCTAATGCAACCCTGCGAGTCTCGATAATGATATTGTACATGACGACATCCCGTGACGAACACCCGACCGCCGCCTTCTCGCCACCCATTTGATTAAGATCGTCTTACGCCCAGAAGGAGATGGCTTCGAAACCAGAAATACGTCGCCAATTTTACGGATGGTCAGGTCGTCGCAGACACCTACATCCTTATATAAGAAAGTTTTGCAGCATCAAATGAAGGCCCCACTTATATGAATTCAGCAGCCATATCGAGAGCGCCACTGCTGGAACTTCCCTGCGAGGATCCTTAATTCCTCCTTTTGGAGACGAGTTGGCAAACGTTCAAAAAATTTAGCCGGTTCCGTTTTTATCGATTTCGGTGTATCTAAATGGGACGCAATAACAATCCCCGAAGAATGATTCTCGCATAAAGTATCCGAAAGGTCCTCCCAGATATTTCCGAACACAACAATATTCTTCTGTTGGAAAGATTCAGGTTTCCAGTTTGCTTTTATTTTTAGCTCGAGTAGATTCCATATAGACCGATTTGACACTATATCGAATGGAACCTTATGTATATAGCTCGAATCTATTGTGCTGACTATCGAGGAACTTCCTTCGTTTAAAATGAGCGAAATATGATATTGTGTGAATTTTGATCGTTTTTACATTGTCTAAAGATTATAAAAGCATCGATAATATTACTTGATTATTGTATTATAAAATCAGCTAAATGTAAAAGTACATCATTATAAGACTAATGATCGTCTTTTTATTGATTGAGTAGACTTATAGAGAGATTACACACATCTGAAATTTTATATAAGATGCAATATTGAATTATTATGCTGTAGAAAATGAACGAGATTTTCGATACGATTTCGTCAACATTAAATATTTAAAGACGAAATTGATGTTAAAAGATCGACGCAAAAATAAAGCGATTAGGGCAACAATTGATCAATATTTTAAAAATGGATAAAAACGACACTGAGTGATTTTTAAAAAGATAACACGAATATTCAAAAATTAATTCAACAAAGCTTTGAGAATCGTCCATTCTCTCAGGTTGAAAAAGCTTTCCAATTTAAGCTCCGTGTTGCAGTCTGATCGACCATATCTACGCAGAATTGTCTCACTTCCTCGGCCAGATTTGCATTCCGGCTTTTATAATGCATTTCTAGCGTATGCACTCTATAGATGTATTTATAAAGTGGTAATTGAGTTGAAAACTCATTTCTAGATTTCCTCCTTTTTCTTCTACTTATCCCCGATGATTCACAATGGCATTGTTCAGAAGTAGTTCGAGACCACAAATGAACGACTTAATGAGGGACATTTTCTTTTAATGGGGGATTTCACCAAACCTTTATGATAATTTTTTGAAATAAATGGGAGTTCATGTAATATGTTTAATTATGTTAACGGAAAAACGGAATATCGGAACATATAAGCCCTCCATTCAATCATTGAAATTTTAACGCTGTAAAGGCCTTTATTTCAAATCAATTGTTCTGACGAAATTCGTTTTAATATATTATACATCACGTGCAATTTTATGCAATGTACGCTTTATATTGAACATTAAATCAATATCACAATGAATTTGGATGAAATACATTTTTTTTAATACCCATTGTCTCATTTCAAAAATTCATTACACGTAGAAATGAATATAATTTCATACAGAAGACTAATATCATAGAGGTTTTTAAGCGATCCTTGAATATTTCAACGGATTCGCTGGTTCACATAATGAATAGTTTGAACGCAACCTTAAATATAATGATATAGTAAAACCTGGACATATCCGTGTATGAATCTGTATTGAATTATATAACAGGTATTAGGTAGTAGCATATGCGGCTCTAATCCGAAATAACGATGAAAGCCAATTTAGAATGGATTAATGGTTCCATTATGATTTTTACAATCGGAACGAATGCGCTCGGAATCACATAATCATTATTCCGATCCGTTTTACAGGTTTTGATTTGATTTTAATTGCATTTGGGCCATTATTTTTGCACAACTGCACCTCATTACATGTTACACGCATTTCGAAGCTTTCATTGGTTACCACTCTTCTATGTGACAGGACTGCGACATTTGTCAAAACGTTGTTATATAACATAGTAAATGAATTTAATGTGACAAAATACAACACAGCCATAATTAATGTATAAGGGTTGATATGTCTCTTTAGAACATATTTGAATTTGAATTCTTAAATTGAATCAATACATCTAAATCAGTTTTGCTATTTTTCTCTGAGTGTATATTAAATATATGTATTTTTAATACGGAAACACATAGTAATATTGATTAAAAAATCATGACTTAGGGGTATTCTTCCAAATAATGGAACAGAACAATTAAAAAAATATGTATCTACAGGATCGCAGTTTACATAAGGCAACTCTTATAATCTAGAATTGCTGAGAAAATGGATTTTCAGCAGGTCAAATGAGGATTAACATCCGTTTTAAATTGAAAAGTGATACTTGAGCTGTGTAAAGTTGGCGTTTTAAATCGACTAGAAGAATCTTTGGCAAAATGTGCATTCATAGGCACAAACTACTTGCCAAATAATTCGCTGCTTCTCATTATTTATACAGCTCAACCTATGAGATGAAGATATTCATTGAGCATCAGTGTTTATGCAAAATTTTGTATAGAAATATATTGATAAATTCAGTTTATGTATATAAATTCGTATCATATGATTTACTGCATGGATCATTTATTAGAGAATGAAAGCTCATGCGAATTTCATTCAAAAATATATTTGCGATAAAAACAATTTTTCGCTTATTCTCTTAACTTGGATAAAGAGAAACATTTTCACCGACGTTAGTCTTCGAAGGTTTAAGCATATTTTATAAGTGTGTCAAGAGCTGACCAAATTTTACCTTCTTTTTTTGTCATTGTCTAACAAAATATAGGAACGTATCCATTTGACCTCATATTTAAAATGCATGTTTTTGTAGATACGAAATTTGCATATTTCCTTCCGTTTATCTTTGGCATTCTGAGTCTCCATGAAAATTTGCATGAATCATTTTACTATCACTTATGAGTGTCAAATATTAATCCAAATATATCAGATAACGTAAAAATACTCAAAAAAGTTGAAAATAACAACATCAGATTACCATCAATTTAAAAAATCAATACTCAGTACTTTTTCTATTTTCCAAAACTCAAATAATATTATGCATTCCTTTATGATAAAAATAATTCAGAAGAGTTTCTTAAACTATATTTACACTAGAAAGTGGTTTTTAGATTCTGAATTCTGACAATTCTAGAAGCTTTTTATTAGAGACCAAGACATAATTCACGCTAAAGTGTATTTTTTAAAAATACTTTAGCAAAGTATAGATAGCCTGAACTAAATATAAGTGAATAATTTGCATTAATTTTTGTCATCTTCATGGAAGATTTTCTTTAAAATTGATTATCTATTAGTTTCTATGATTATATTTAAATAATTTTAAATTGCGATATCATTAATTGTTATATTTTCAACTTTGCATTTTCCTTAATGCAGATTACGAACGATACATTATGAATAATTTATATACTCATTTTATGGTATAAACATTGATTATCTGGTTACTTTATTACAATTTTAATAGACTTAAGATATTTTTAAATCAAAATTTATTAATAATCTTATACATTTTTTAATGATATTTGCATAAAATACTTAACGATTTTTTATTCGATTATTGAATGATATCCTGTACAATGAAATATGTTTATAATATGATGTTGAAATTCATCGTTAAATGCTTTTTTAATAATACAAGTTACAATCAAGAATATAATTCAAGTCTAGGATATACTTTCCCGAAGTGAATACAAACCACCCCTTTGTAAGCACTAAATTTTGACCTCTGAAGTTAAGAAGGAAATATCAAAGAGCAAAAGTGGATAATAGAAAGATGTTTAAAATGTCGCTTTAAAATATTTTATGTAAGCATTCACCCACTTGATCATACAAACACTACAGTAATATATCACTGCAATAATTAAACATTTAAAAATCCAAATAATTACGGATTTGTTTTTCCATCTTTCAAAGAAGTAGAAATTCGGCAAGAGATATGATCTGTCAAAAGAATAATGTTATATTAGATTATAATAATACATTTAAAGCTATCCGTATGCGACAATTCCTGATTGTGGGGTCAAATTAATTTTCAGCATTGAAAAATAAGAATTGCAGTTGAATATTATACAAATAAAGAATTGATATTTGTAAACGGATGCCAAGAACTCTGGTTAAAAAAGCTGATGTTCCCGTTTTTTCTGGATGTGGGAAGAAAATGTTTGACTGGATTTCCGGCATTCTATTAAATTGAATGTGGTAATAACTAAAGAGGAGAACTGGCTGCAAATAGTAAACCGTTTGGATTTAAGGATACGACTAACTAAAATGGAGCCTAATTTAATAGCCTTAGCTTAATAAGATAAATTGGAAGAACAACAGGTATTCTGGCTCTTGATTCTCATTAGTGATTATTTTATGCACAATTTATTTTTGGTCGACAACATAAATCAATAACTTCATATTTGCAGCTTCATTTCTAAGATAGGTTTTATAAATACGAAAATAACGATTATTAATAACGAACATTTTTGTAAAATTTATGATTATTAGACACACCTACATATGAAATTCATTTTTACGCAGTTTTGCTTAGAAAAATTTGATTGCAGACTATTGTAGTGTATAAACTTATTTTAAAAATAATGTCTTTTTATTCTTGGAGCGTGTTTGGAATAAGAGCATGTTTTGATGAGCTGTGTAAAATCTGCTGATGCGACTTTAGCTTGATTAAAACCATTAATTGTAAATGCATTTTGGCGATAAATTTAGCCAAAATGTATAAAAGCAGACGTCTTGCATCCCTAATTGCGACCCAATGTTAAACTACGCTATATTCACTTTAAGAATTTTTATTATATATTATGGGAAAGTTATTGAATTTCAATAAAAACTGAAATAGAATTGATATCTCCTTTAAACATGGTAACTCCAGAAGTAAATGTTCAAAAAGTTCGTCGACGTTCATTAATTAGTTTTCCAAGTTTCTCGCACTCGAATGTGTATATATACATATATAAGATCGTCTAATATCATATTATCGACGATAGCTTGACTGAAAACGGATACAGTTCTTACATGCGCCGTACTTACCTTTTGAAGGCTCTTGTTAGCAGACTTCCGGCGACGGGCTTATACTTCATGATGATGTAAGATGGGCGTCGAAACGTCGGCAAACGCAGCATGATGTCGCAGATTCTTATATCTGTATCGCCGCTAGAGTCTTTCTACTAAACACTCGCTGCTCTAAAATTGATCCATCATTTTGTGAATTCTATTTAATGTTAAACTTCTACTGCATTGTCGATACTAATGATGTTTTATGGATTTGGGCAGCGCATTTGATTTAAAGTTCTATGCGGATTAAACTGAGTGCTTATGATCGAAAACGGTATTTTCTAAACGCTGCTTATCTAAATTTAACGTTAATTAACAGACCATAAGGATTAGTGCAAATGCAGCAATTACATGATGCGTGTGTAAGCCTAAAGCAATTAATTCTATGTATGCAATTTATATGATCATAAGCAATCGTAAGTAATGCGGATTGCACTTCTATTATTTATGCTATGATTTTGCTTTAATTACCTTTGGAAATTGGTCTAACAAGTTGCATTGCCTCATCTTCCTTGAGGAAAAATACATTTATGGATTTATACATAATATGAGTTTAATGTGAATCTAACATTAACATGGTCGTTTGTATGTTTGAAATGCTGCAATTTATGCTGTCTCATGGGGAAATTTGCGCCAAATATGATCCATGTGTATGTTGCATATCAAAATCGAGTTCAAGTTCAAGTTCAAACTCATGCTTGCATACGAGTGTGAGCTTGAGCTCAAACTCAAGTCTGAATTGAAATACCGCTTCGATGTGTGGTTGCAGTTTTCACATTTTCAGCACTCGCTCCAAATCTTATTGTATCAAGTAAAGTCATGTATCTTCTCGTTAATAAAGTGTCCAAAACATAATTTTGATGGATCATGTGAGCTCATGTATGTATGTTATGTGATATGTTTGAACAATTTCATCAGAGTTGCAGCGGCAATTCTTATGAAATTCAGAGGCAATCTTAGAAACCTCCAAGGTCCGCTTGCAATTATTATTTTTTAATGGGATGTGATTGGTGAATTAGTCTAAAATAAAACACTTCCAACACCGTGGGTACACCCTTTTCGCATTGATATTTCATCTGACAAATTATAATTTAATTATGGTCGAATCCCGGATATTTCATCCTGGACGCACGTCAGTTGCACTCACACAAATCGCTAAAAATCCCTATCATTTCGCGTTTTACAATATTTAAAATCGCACTCGGATCAATCTGTCTGACCGCACGATATCGTTAAATGAAAATGCGGTCGAAACTTTATCGGGAATTGGTCATTTTTAACCGACATTTACCGAAAATCACCCGTCCAAATTAAATGCTAATTTTTTCCCTCAGTCATTTGCCGGATGATATCGCCGAATATCCTGTCCGATGTCATAATGATATGAAATTTAATCCTCGCAATTTTAAATGCGATCTGCTATTTTGGGCGCTTTGGGGAGACCACATTATGTTTTTTGGCAATCAAATATTACCAAAATTGGTAAATATGTATTTTATATAATTGATGTAGAAAAAACAATGGGATATCAAAGTATGGAATTGAAATGATTTTGCATTAAATTTATAAGAATATCGTCTGAAAAATGTTTAAAAAATGTGGCAAAAACTGTCTGTTCAACGTGTCTTAATACGTTGATGTTTTTGATCATTGATGAATTTGATTTGGCAATCTGTGATGTTCCAAAATATGACGCTGCAATTAAATTTTATTCAGGCGTCAGTGTTATGCTGTTCAATGTTTGATACATGGGGATTAGCTACTGATTTAGATACTGAATGATGTGGGCTTAGTTATTTCTAGTGTCAGATATCAATGTCGTGAAAAGAGCATACGATGATGTCAATACGTAATTTTTTTTTAAAATAAAAATTTAATTTCGCAATTAAAAATGATCAAAAAAAAAATCGCTGGGCTTAAAAAATATAAATTTTTTATACATATGCATGAAACATTGTTTAAAGAATTACATCATATTACATTTTCAATCCGATCACTTAATTCAAATGCATTTAAAATGCAACCCTATGCACTTTGGTTCGGATTAAATTCGTTGTTCTTTTACAAATATTCGGCATTAAATGTAATTTTTTACGAGGTTAAATAATATAAAATTACAATGCAATTGATATTAAATTATTACAAGCCAAAATTATTAAAAATAGCCTTACTTTCTATACCCTCAAACATCAATTACATTATCATAGACAAATAATTTGTTCTAAATTTATAGGGTCGCCCCTTTGAAATACTATTTTTTATCACATTACAGCCTGATATATAAAGATCTATTATGATGGTGTCACAATCGGATCGAAGATTAACCCATCGATTGACCGTCAAAATCTGAAAACGTGACGACTTTTCTAAGAAAAGCCTTCATCATTTTCGTCCTCATCCGGCGGAGATCTTTTGACAAAACAATCAATAACAAACTAATCTATTATAAATACAAAACCTTAAACTTAAATTAAATATTAATTATAAATTAAACGCGGCTAAAATCATACACTTAATGAGATACATGTTTTAATTGAATTTTTTATTGAACAATCCTACTTGCTATTCAAAAGCACATTCCAAATAATTATAGCTATAAATGATAATGTTCTAAAAACACACACTTCATTATATTCAAAAGGAGCTCTTAAATAATACGGTGATTATATTTAATCATCCTGAATATAAAATAATTCAATTTCATCAATTCTTTCATTTGTATTAAAGTTTCGATATGATCCCAAATTTAATTTGGCTATTGTAAGAATTAACGATTTTTATAATAGAATTTGAAATACATAATTTTAAGCGTCCTCATTATCATCACCCTGATGGAATCCAATACGTTTTTATCCATTCAATATAAATCGTTTAACGATTCTTCACGACATTCAAGCATTTATCATTCATTCGATCGTCCATTGCCTATTCACCACGTTTTAAAATGTATTCTTTCAAATTTACCAAACGGTATTATCATCCAAATATGAAATTTTGTTGTTGTTTATTTTAAAATAAATAGCGTAATTTGACACAGGTTTGATGGACACAATGTTCATTATGGTGACTTTCTTTGCAAATACCAAGAATCTTTTAAGCTGTTCTTAGTCAAGAGCATTTTCAAATTTATGTCCAATTTATTTAATGTTATTAAAGTATAAGCATTTTAGATGATTAAGCAAAAATATAGCCTGGATCAATTATTTCAAGTGTCTGTAATTTAATCTGCGTTGTCAAAACTATTGTCGTATTTATGGGCATTGTAGTCGTTAGTGTTGATATTTTTATTCAATCATTTCAATGACTTATATTAAAATATTCCCAATGGATTAAATCAAATGAACATTGGCGAAAATTAGGCCGTCTTAGACTTTGAACAGCTTAAAATTTGCTCGTAGCTCGCAAATATAGGCATCATAACTAGCATTGTGTCCCAAAAATATGTGTCAAATTACGCCACTTATTTTAAAATAAATTATTAAAAGAAACGAGATGAAATCAAATTTAAAGTGTGTCCAACGCAATATAAATGGGTTTTCGGTTAAGCCGTATGCGGTTTTTGTCAGCTACGAATACCTTCGACCGATGATGGCATTGATGGCTGTTGGCTGCATACGACTCAATCAAAATTACCACAAAACCGATAATAATATTTTAATAAAAGCGATAATAAGCGACGATAATTAAATAAGAACGATTGCAGTCCATTAAATCAAAGCGTCCGATACAAATATATTTTCGACATAAATTATCATTGGAAAGTTGCGATAAGTCGTTTTTTCCGACGGCCATTCATAATGTTCTTTATTAGAATTTTCTGCCAACGGATTGTGCAACGACGATGGCCCTATTAACCACAAACTTCGCAACCTTTTTTTGGCAAAAGCATATTTTTAAATAGATATAGCCTTGAACGTGTATTAGCGTCTGTATGTATGCGATATGCATAAATGTAAGATGGTGTTTAATTAGTGAGGCTTAGAGCGTGTGTGTGTATAGGCGTTTGTGTACAGTGGGCATGTTTGTGTTATAGTGTAAAGGCCGTCATACACGATTCCAAAGATTAATTCTTCTCAACGGGCATCCATAAATATCAATCATTCGGTCATGGGATTGATGCTTATGAATAGAGCGTCAATGAAAAATATAATTTTTGAAGGGCTTGATGTTGAATTTCATAATGCCAAAGCATTCCACAGTATCAAATAAGTTGTATGAACGGTCAAAATGGGCTATTTATTGTCAAAATATGACTTTTGCTCAATGAAAATGATAATTTATTTCATAATTATTTGTCCATTTATTCCACGAGCAGTAATCTTTATGATATGACATAAAGATCCATTTTCTTATATTAAGTTAATCAACTGAACTTAAAAGTATCAAACACACATCTTATCAATTTTATTTTATTTTTCAAAGAGTTATATTAAATAAATCATAAATTTTCCGATGTGCCTGAATGAAATTTTATTTTTAAAAACCACGATCCAATCGCAAATAATTTATAATCGATGTGTGTCTGTGCGTATTGAAACATGATGGCATTTGATTAAATTCAAAATAATATATTAATGATATCTATTTACGCCTTTTACGTAATAAAAGGCGTAAATTGTATTATAATTTAATAATAAAATTAAATGAAAATGCCTCATGATAACTCAAATAAAAAATCAAACTATTACGACTCGTGTTAATGAAGAGTTAAGCTCAATCGAACCACGAGAAGGTTGAATATAGCATTTTACAAATGATGCTGACAAGCTTCATCCCAATTTGTTATTCTATATACGAATTGTTAGAGAACAAAATCCTTAAAAAAACCCTAGAAATTTTGATATTCATCACATTCGAAGGAGTCATATCAATCCAAGCGTTGAACTTGCAACATCCAAGCATTAAATAACTGAAACATGATGACTTTTCTGTTAAAAAATCAATATAACCCAATACAAAAAGATAATTTATACTGTATGAAAATAAATTTGCATCATGCGAATATGTAAAAATATTACGAAATAAGAATAATTGAAACACAAGCAGTCAAGTGCCATAATTCGATGGCACTCTACAAGTTCAATTGTATCGAAATGTCGATGAATATCCGAATACATCCCCTAGAACGAGTAAAATATCGATTCTCGTCCATCGAAGATGCTAAACTATTAAACGCAAAAATACATCAGAAGCCAACTGCCCAGACTTCCGACAATATTAAATAAAATTACGAATGTATGCCGACTTGCAATATCAAAATGCGATAATCGACAGCATCAATGGGCAGTATTATTTAAATAATAAAAAAAATATCCTTCAAGCTTGTTCGTTTTCATTGTTTGAAACAATCCATTGACGTCATTAGATCGATCGAATCGATTCTTATGCATCCATACCCTATGTACCTATGTTGTCCACCAATATACCCTGCCGATCGGACCCGATTGTGTCAATTCACTCCAGTGGGGATCGAAGCCACATCCTTCGCTGCCTGGGCGAATGCTCTGACCAATTGAGCTATGGAGATCGATACACTTTTAGGTCCAATAGATTGCATATATGGCGAACGCAGCTTAAGTTAAAAATGCATCTCCTCTCCGTTGGAATATATACAAATGAACGATGAAATCGTTCGGAGACGATGCTATGGAGTTTATATAAATATTACGGCATGGCGGCATCTGAATTGAATATATATTCAACGCGTAAAACGAATCAAATGAAATAATTCGCCCCATGCATAAATTAAATAAGAACGCAAGATATTACGACTCGGTCTCAGATTGAGTTATTCCCAATCGCATCGCGAGAAGATCAATATTTTTTGTGTTTTTCGTTTTGTTTTTTGTCGCCTTAAAACTATGCGTGTTCCTAGAATATTGTTTCATGATGGCTTAGTAGTAATTAAGATCACTTTTTTTGTATGTGTAGCGCCTGAATTAGAGTATCGCTATGGAAATTGGTCGGCATTATGATTTGTCTTAGGAGACAGGGTATTGATCGATGGTAAGTGTATGCGGCGATTAGTTGGGCTGTGGCTTACCCAAGCGTTTAGCAAGTCATAGAAGACAAGGCCAACGGTAAGTAAACACAGACGTCCCCGTTATGTGGCCTTTTGGGCTACCATCTCAGGTCTGCCGGTCCAGACACTTTCACTCTACCATGGTCTGAACAATTCGCATCGTTGCCAAATTTAAACCTAGACCAACTGATGGGAACAAACGGTATGCGTGTCAAGTGGTCTGACCGCAATGATCTCGTAACGAACGAGTACGTGGCGTGGCCAGTGCTTGTCCTTACCCTTCTGCAAGAAACCTACCAAATCGAAACAGTAGAAGAAAGTGGGTCGCCCTCGATTGATACACCTGTCTCTGTTGACATACTAGATAGCACTGGAACAATGTCCATGGAGCAATATGACCTGGCATAATCAGAATCTAATGTTCTGCCATCGATACTACTAAAACCGATAATTTACAGTTGAAATGGCACATTTTACTAAAAACTAATTTATATACATCAACTTATTTTAGTACCACGCTTATATCCTAGTATCAGAACGAATGTAAGAAGCCAATACAATTAAAATCATAGAACGATCTAGTAATAGTGGCGGAACTTTATACTGAATCAGCACCAATTTATTTATACATTTTAAACGAATCAATTTAATTGCCAAAAAAGTATTGAATTTACATATTGTTTAAATTATAAAATATTGCAATTTTGACTGTGTAAATACAAATTAACACATTCCCGTCGGGTTACGCTTGACATTGTCTTTCACCTGATGCGGGACGTATTTCCGAAAATTTACAATATTAGATAAAATGCTCTAATTTTTTAACTATTTGATAATTTAGAGAAGAATTTGCGAAGTGTAGTATAATGGACTGTGTAACTTTGAATAAGAACCAAATCTAAATGATTCAGAAGGCATCTCTTACCTGAAATTGATATATTTATTACCGACTTTTAAAGCTAATGAATCATATGGCTGAAAAGACACACATACTCGTAACCCTGCGAGAATGTGTTATTAGCGAAAAAAATGTTTCACAGGCGATTTTAAGATCAATGCATTATATTTACAAATCAAAATATTGTGTTATTGGATCGAAAATTTTGTTAAAGTTTTGATCGAAATAAATAAATACACGCAATTTTATCGATCCCGCATGATTCAGATCGTATTATAACAATGAAAGTATTCATTATCACAATAAAATCAAGACAATTCGCACAATCAACCGCTTCGACGAATGCTCAAATATTTGCCCATTAATCGCTCGGCTGATTAAGCAAATATTTCATCGCGGGATCCTGCAATGCAAAATAGCATACTACGAGGGGCCCAAATTGTAAATCCAAATATTCGTTTCGACGATGCAGAAACACAGCCTTAAATATGCAGGAGACTACGTTCAAAAAATCGCCTGCGATACGAAGAAGCTCCGCCACCGCCGATATATACAGAGCTAAATCATGATCATCATACATTTGGCAACCGAATTCAAATCAATTTTTCGAATAAAAATTGATCCAGTTTGCGTTAGAATAACTTATGTACTACTATATGTGGTATTTTTCAGAGCCTATCCTAAATTATGAATAATATCGTACAACACGAGTTGGAAAGCTCAGTTTCGACAAAGATTTGTCTACTGCCGTAATTAATATCGTCGGGATGCACATCAATCAAACCGTTTCGCTCTGGATGACTTTTGATGAGCGGGATTGTCAAACAAGCGTACGCTGGTTATGGACGACCGATACACGGGATCTATATTTATGCGAAAGTCGAAGAATTACAAATCCGCAAAATGGTTGTGATAAATTTGCATTGAATTCGCGCAACTGAATGAAGCGTGCATTTGCATTTTGTATATTAAGCGATATATGGGGCTAAAATGGCAAATTATGAACGTTTGAGTAGATTCAGGCCAAAATCAATTTGTTGCTTGTCTTGAATTTCATTAATATTACATGCTCGTTAAGGTCGTATGCCAGAAATTTATGCAAATAAAATTGAATTTAAGGGATGCTATTTTTATATTTTACATTATGTATGGCTGATTGCATAAAATTAGGCGCTTTGAGGAATATTTGCGGCAATTTTAAAAAGTGGCGTCAATCGGTCGTCCGTCTTTGGTGTTTTGTTTCTTTCGCGATTGTGTATTTTTTTTGTTTGCAAAGATTGTCAACAGTTTTTGAGATGCACACAGACGATTATTCGGAGCTACGATCGAAAATAGGCAGATGTTTCATATAATCGGTAATTGATGGGTTCCAATACGTTTTTAAGGCCGTTAATTTATCTAACAACCGGTTTAATCGAACCGGTATGATGGCAGAATAGAGAAAATTCGCAATGTGGAGCACGAGTTCACTATCGGTTAATCTAATAAAACAAATTACTGCCAAATATGTTCGGATAACTTGATATTTCTCAATTTTTGCGAGACGCCTTACGGCTGACCTAAACAAATTTTTTGCTGTTATTTTGTGGTTATACCTTTGGGATTTTTTCTCTGCAAGCCGAAATTAAATTAATACGAACCGCCGAGGCCAGGTTGTCAACATTTATGTTTCAATTCGGAATAAATCATATTTTCATCTGCCAGTCGTGTGTTTCAATCATTGGCCGGATAGAATTTATGCGCTTCGGATCTAGTCGCATTGGTCATAAATTTATAGAACGCGTAACGCAAAAAAATGCAAATTGGCAATAAAATGTGACAATCGGACTACCACAATTGCGAATAAAGTGCTCTTTGAATTTGCAAAACAAATTAATTCCCGTCTAAATAACCAAAACACACGCCATAAATATAATATTTCTATTCAATCATTTTTTAAATTTTAATTTCATCTGAAAAAGCAAATAATTTGCGTTTTTAGCGGCCAATTTAATAAATTAAGATCATCGAAATGCATATAAATTGTGTTGACATTAAGCATACCATACGGTATAATAATCACTTCATCATCTACAGATGGTTGAACGGGAAAATAGCACAAAATTATTCCAATGTTTCATTTAATAACAGTTAGATGATCAAACGGCCACATTAGGGTGACCATGCGAAAATTGTCAAACAGAAATACAATGATCATTTGAACAAGCGAGTGATAAAAAACTGCACAGATGAAATTCATACATTTTATAGCCGGCGAAAAAATAACAAGTATATGTTCGTTTTTAATATTTTTTGTTCGAAAACATATTGTTCAGCGTGATTTGAATGAGAAACGAAGTCACAAAATTCATTGCCAAAATTAACCCTCTACAAAATTGAGCTATGGAGCTTATAAAATATCCGAATTTAATTTGAAATAATAGCCAATTTTGAATGCAAGTATTATACAATAGCACCATTTAGCCAAAAAAGCATTTAAAAAAAAAAACAATTTATTTTCGATCGTAGTTCCATGGCCTTAACACTATAAGATATGATTGTTTCTTTATATCCAATCTTAAGCTAATCGACAATAATCCTAATAATTATCTTTCATTTGGTAACGTAGATTCAGTTCGTCAGTCCGTTTTCGTATTAATCGTATACGTTATGTCAGTTTAATGTCAAAAAATGTCAAATTTACACGTCCCTTATTCTAATGACTAGATTTGTGCCCGTCGTTGTACTCGTACGTCGTCCTTTTGTTGTGCATTTCAAAAATGCACAACTTATGTCTGAATCTGATATTAAAAACCAATTTAACGCATAAGAAACGATCTGTCATACAGACATTAAAGCACGATGACTCTTAAATATAAATCATATTTTTAAAGCATAAATACAATTTATGCCCTTTACGAAACCATCGATGATGGGCGTAAAAGTGACCAACACAAAGAAATAATTTCGCCTCGTGCATGTTAAGTAAATTATAAAGATATTACGACTCGTTTTAATGATGAGTTATTCTCAATCGAACAACGAGAAGATTAATTTTGTTCTTGAAAATCGTACAATGCGTCTGTCGTTAACATTATTTTTGTCTGTTATACTTAATCGAATTGGCCGTATTGTCAAATGCATTTCTATATTATGCTTTTTACAAACACTCCAATATAACTAATTAGATGAACCTAGTATAATCAATTCACCCCAATAGATACAAGCAAATGGGCTACCAATTAAGCCATGGGGATCGATTCAAGTTCGACAAAAAGTCATAATGAAGTGTTTCATTATTATATACATTCCTTATTGTATGCTTATAAATATCACTATAGCTAAAAACGAATAATTTACATCAAGGTAATATCGAAAACCATTCAAACCAAGAGTAAATGCTTTCGAATACTCTGAGTCTAATGTATTTTCTAGCAATTTACAAAAGCTGCCTCAATATTAATGAGATTTTTATTGATTGATCTTATTCTAGTCATAATTAATAAATTTGCATCTTAAATTTATTTAAAAAAAAAAATCCCGATACAACCTGTCAATTGAATAAAAAAAAACCTATTCTCCTCAGTGGGTATCGAAACCACATCCTTCGCTAAATAGGCGAATACTCTTACCAATTGAGCTATAAGGATCGATATTTCTCAAGATTTAATTGACAGTATGCACAGGACGCTTTATTTAGTTACGACTAATTATATTATCTTATCATAATTGTATTTATTCTACTTCGAACTCGACGAGCCCTGATAAAATTTCTTTCACATTAGGGATGTTCAACTACAAGAGTTGTATCCTGATATAACCTGTCGATTGTATCCGAAAAATCGATTCTCCCCAGTGGGTATCGAAACCACATCCTTCGCTAAATAGGCGAATGCTCTTACCATTTGAGCTATAAGGATCGATATTTCTCAAGATTTAACTGACGGTATATATAGGACGTTTTGCTTATTTACGACTTAATATACTAGCTTATCACAATTGTATTTATACTACTACAAACTCGTCGAGTTCTGCTGAAATATCATTCCACACTAGGGGTTTTCAACTACAAGAGTTGTATCCCGATATAACCTGTCGATTGAATCTAAAAAAATCAATTCATCCCAGTGGGTATTGAAACCACATCCTTCGCTGAATAATCGAATGCTCTTACCTATTAAGCTATGGGATGAGATATTTATAAAGATTTAATTGACAGTATACATGAGATTTGTTAGAGATGTTTTCCTTACTTCAATATATAAATAATATACTTATTTACTTTCAAGTTTAATTGACGTTTTTTTTCATCCACACGTATGTTTTTATAAATATTAAATTATAGTCTATTTAATGCAAAATATGTTAAATTTATTACTATTTCAGAAACTCATAAAAAAATTGAATTATATGAAACTATTAAATTGAATCGGATAATATAAAATAGCTTAAATTTAAACTGTGTTTATCGAAATTGTATTAATATTGGGCCCATATTCATTTGAATAAATCTATCTATCATAAAATATACTATCCTTTGTCAGCTGAAGCTGATCGAAGGTGGGTGTAGGAAATATTTTTATACACACAAACTGCGTGTATACAGCTTAAAACATGACGGTTTCATAAATGTAAATTATATGATAAATCATACAAGCTAAACATGATTTAAAAAACGGATCTTCGATGGTTCGATTACTAAACAAATTTAAAAAAAAACACGTCATGTAAAACTCATATAAAAATTAAAGGCATTACGACTCGTTTTAATGATGAGTTATTCCCAATCGAACAACGAGAAGATTACATTTGCGGGTTTTTCGAAATATATTTTTAAAAAACCTAATTAATCTTAAATCAATAAATGACCTATTTAATTAAGACTAAATCTTATCGCGAAATAACCCGTCAATCGAATCAGAAAAATCTTCAATTATTAAACTAGAGATTAACATATCTTAAGATTTTGAGTATGAAATGCATTAAAGATATTTCCTATTTATGATATTGTTATTGTTTAATTTTTAAAAAAAATCTTACATATTACTTCCATTTTTATAAAGCATGAATCCTATTAATTGGGATAAAGATACGATACATTAAAAATAAAATAAAATAAAAATTATAACACGATGCCTTTTTAATTTAAATTAATGACGCGTTTCAATGAAAAACTATTCTCAGTTGAAAACAAGAAGATCAATTTTTAAAACACCTTAAATGTAAGTTTTACTTATCGAAATTTAAAAATATTGGGCCCGTTATGATTCAGTGGTATTGTTTGAATAAATATGCTTATTATAAAATATATTATCCTCGATCAGCTGAAGCCGATCGAAGGACAATAAAATCAAAGGGTTGATGTAAAAAATATTCTTTCACAAATGTAAATTATACGATCTAATCTTAAAAGCTGATAATAAATGAATTAACTCATCTTCGATGCAACAAAATCAAATAAAATCACGTCCTATTTAAATCATATAAAAAGTATTTCTATTTGCCAGCTTAACTTATAACATAATAAAACTACCCCAATATAACCTGTCGATCGAATAAAAAAAAATCAATTCACCCCAGTGAATATCGAAATCACATCCTTCGCTGCATAGGCGAATGCTCTCACCAATTGAGCTATGGGGATCGATATTTTTCGTTATTTAATCGACAGTTTATACGGGTTTCATCTTATTTTATATTACATCTATGGCTATCCTAAAATTCCTGATATAAACGATCGATTGAACATTGAAAAATCAATTCACTCCAGTGGGAATCGAAGCCACATCCTTCGCTGCATAGGCGAATACTCTGACCAATTGAGCTATGGAGATCGATACTTTTCTATGTTCCATCGAGACCATTTATAAAGAATTTTGAATAATACTAAAAAACACCCTGTTATTAACCCGTCAATCGAATCTGATAATCTATTAGCCATTGTGGGTATCGAAACCACGTCCTTTGCTGAATAAGCAAATGCTCTTACCAATTGAGCTATAAGGAATAATATTTCTCTAGATCACTCATGAGATGCTACAGCGGTGTCTTTTTATTAATCTAATCAGCTTTATTTTTATACGCATCGACTCAGTGATGACACTGTAAATCAGTAAATTTTAGTAAATTTATCTGAACGTCATTTGTATAAAAACCATAGCCTTTGACTAGTACTATAAGCTTATCACAATGTTTTAATTCTAGGTAAACTCAATGAGTTTGATAAAAGTTCATTTTACGTTTGGGGATTCAATCGCTTAAATACCATTCCGATATAACCGATCATTTGAATTTGAAAAAATCAATTCACCCCTGTGGGTATCGAAGCCACGTCCTTCGATGAATTGTCGAATGCTTTGCCAATTAAGCTACGGGGATCGATGATTATCAATATTTCATTGACGGTATATGTGATGTTAAACCATTTTCCACATAGTTGTTCTACATTCCTTTTTTCTTATAACTACTTAAATCTATAATTTGACATCTAATTGTCAAATGTATTAAAAATCCAATTTAAATCGTCGATCGAATGATGAAAAATCAATTCACTCCAGTGGGAATCGAAGCCACATCCTTCGCTGCATAGGCGAATACTCTGACCAATTGAGCTATGGAGATCGATACTTTTCTACATTCAATCGGGACAATTTAAATAGGATTTTGTACTATATTTAAAAAAAATAATAATGCGCAAATTAAATTAATAAATCGATATTTGATGCTCATTTCGATTTGAATATGCAATTTTTAGTCTATTGATTGATTTGAAATAATGCTGTTACCTTGTATTTTTGGGGCTGTTGGAATTTAAAATTGATTTGTGAATGAGCTGCATCGATTAATACGGTTTTATAGATATTTTGACGTGCATGCGGACGGTCGGCTAAAATTTGGCGAATCTTCAAATTCGCGCTCTGTTAGCTCTATGAAGCACCGTTAACGAGTTAGATGCGAATTTCCGAGTTTGAAATAGGGATTCGAACTGTACTGATTTACATGTTGTATTGTACAACATAAAAATTAATGGTGAGCAGCGGATCGGAATTACACACGGGCGTATCGAAACTTGACGATGACCGGAGGAAGGGAACCAATTCAATATTTAACGAACTGGTCTGCTCGTTATTGCTGGACTATTGTTATTTTAAGAGTTACAAGCTAAATTCGTATTAATTTAGAGTTGGTTGCTATACAGTTACAATCGGCAGTGGAAAACTGTCAACAGTGTCGTGTTTGAATGCGTTTATGTTATCCGACGAAACAGTGAGTGTCTCTGATGATGGCCCATGTTGTAGTTTTGAAGGACTTGTTAGTCATATACTTTGAAGCATTGTTTTAAGCACAATTTGGATTAAGCACAATTTGGATTAATGCGATTTCGAGATCGATTTAAATCTAGACAAGGCGATGAATTGCGCTAGAATTTTCCTTAAAATATTTAGATTTATCTGAGTGCAATAGGCGACGATTTTCCTTGTAGATAGGCCACACTGTGTCTATTTTGAGGGAAATGCACACAAATCCAGCCATGGAGATTCATCGTCCGTCTAGCTGATCATAGGAAGTTGCTTTTGTTGTCGTTACAGAGAAGCAGAACCACAAAGGGTTTTCCACCCTGTGACCAATATGATGTGGCGAATTTGTGTTTGAAATGTTATGTAAGCGCTTACCGTTTTTCCACAGTTTGCACAAAATAAGCAAACGGAAACATTGAGCAAAAAAATTAATCATCCCAAACGAGGATATTTCTAGTCTAAATATTTTTACAGAAGCACCTTAAATGTATAGCGATCGGCAGAATGGTGTTAAATTCTCAAATAAAAAAAATGTATTGTTAATTTATAAATAAATATAGTCGCTATTGATGGCAATTGTCTTAAATTTTGCACGCAATTAAAATATGGACTAATTTAATTGTTAAATAATATGACGACCGAAAATATTGAAAGACTGAATTTAAATAGATTTTAGAATAATATGCCTTTTTATATTAGGGATTATATCAAATGAAATGTATTTATTATATCGACAGTTTTTACATTAATATCTAATAACAAATTTAGATGGGAACAAATCTAATTGATGTTTGCTTAAAATTAAAATTTGCTTGTATTTTTTTTTGGTCCAAACAAAACAGAAAAACAAACAAAAATATTCTGTGGTTGTTCAAAGGGTACTGTTATCGGAATGATAACTCAATAGGCTGACAATTCTAATCTTACTTTGGCTAATGTGGCAATGACCACATTTTTAAATGCTTAAATATCCTTCAAAATATGCCAAAATCATAGCTATTGCCTATATATAAAGCGAAAATATAAAAGATAAATATATCAATTAGGCTTATTATCCAAACTAGATTGTTGAAAATATAGAAATATGATATCAATATCGAATCGATTAAATAAATGCATGATATAAAATTAGTTATAACGCCCCTAACAAAGATCAGCATACTATTGCAAAAATATTTATTCCGGATTTCTTCCTGTTTCATACTCAAATGATTAAAGTGCATTTTAGAACTTAAAAATATGGCAGCAGTCACATTAGCCAAAGAAAGAATAGGATTTCAGCCTAGTGAGTTATCAGTCCGATAACAGTACCCCTGAACTACCTAAAGTTTCATTGAAAATTATATTTAATACGAAATAAATTTGCCAAAATTTAGACACTATAAAAATGATAAAAATTGAAACTCGATGTTGTTCGGTTTCTTTTTGTGCACCACAATTAGCTTCGATCAGTATGACCGGTGGGCGATTAAGGATCTATTTCACCCCCTAAAGTAGTGCATTTTAAGGCATGAAGGCGCTCCTTAAATAAATCATAAGTTTAATTTCAACCAAGCGTTGATGTCAATTTATAAACGCAATAAAATAACACCGCCTCATGCTCAAATGAAATACAAAATCAAAGATATTACGACTCGTTTTAATGTTGAGTTATTCTCAATCGAACAACGAGAAGGTTAAATATGCATTTAAAATGCAATTTTAGATCATTTTAATGTCTTAAATTATTAGAGGAACATCAGTTGCCATCATAAGATTTCAGCGTGGCGAATATTACTAAAATAATATATGAGGTATCTATACGTTATGATGCTTAGAACTTGCTTATATCCTAAACTTATAATTACATTGAGAAGACCAATTGATATATTGTGTTAATATAAAACATCTTAATGGGAATATGACCCACATATTTTACTGCTAATTGATGAATCCTACTTATGGTATACAATACGCATTTAGATGTAAAAATATTATATAGTATTATCAGTTAATTGAACTAGAAAAATATATTAAACCCAGTGGAGTTCGAAACCACATCTTTCGCTGACCAAGCGAACACTCTAACCGATTGAGCTATGGATATAAACACTTTTCTGAGTTCAATTGACTCAATCAAGAATTTTCGACCTATATATTTTTTATCTTACGATAATCAGCTCGATATGACCTACAATTAAAATTAAGCTATACGTTTTAAAAGGAATTAAGGCAATGGATTAAAGATTGCCAAAGCAATGAAATATTTTAAATTCATATCATCACGGAATATAAATTCCATTCCTTATTAATATAAACAGTCCTTATACATAAACAATTTAAATGTAAATCTATCAAGTATAAACATAATTTTAAAAGCTAATTTATGACCGAAAACGACGATTATCTGTGCATGGGAACTGTGGAAATCCACATTGTTCAATTCCTCGGCAAATGCTTTATTTATTTAACTTTTGATGAAGTTAAAAAAATAAATAAATAAAAACTGATAAATGATCGAAAATATCATCTTTAAACGATCACAAAAAATTGAATAACTTCATACATGATAGCCGCTTAATACTTCATATATTTATTAGAATCATCATGGTCAACTGATTTAATATCGGTATAGTCTTCGTTCGACATAGTGAATTAATAACGAATAGATGCTTTTATCAATTGATATATGGGGGATGAATATTATTCATTCAGTAGATCATCTGGCATCAATCAATATGAAACGTGGTTATAATTTAGAATAAGCTGTACTTTTAGACGTAAATAAAATCGGCGTATCGATGTGTTAAAAGCTACCAAAGCATACCAAAATAGAAATAATATTTGTTTTGTTAGAAATTTATTATCAAATGATCAACGATAAGATGATAAGATCATAGATCTATTTTATCCGTAAGCTTTAGAAATTTGATTGACTGATGAAAATTAAATCTTAAATCTAAATCAATATGCTCAAAATTAGAATAAATACAATTCCAGGTTAATATGGGCATTGAATCGGTCTATTTAAAATCAATTTTCTTAGTGTTTAAATCAAAATTAAGCTTGATCTATTCACTATGTCGCCCTTAAAGCAGTATACATTTTTGAATGTTTAATTTTTTTTTCATACTCCCTATCTTAAATTATTTAATATCTTATCATCAATTACTTAAATACTAATGATATTGTTTCGATTTATAGTACAATTACGTTTTTTAATAGTAGTTTACGTATATTCAGCTCAATTGTCAATGATCTCCTTATGTAATGTAATTTTACGTTTGACACAATAATACCTCGATCATTCTTATAGCTATTGGAATATTTTAATCTTTGCAAAATATTTTTACAGTCATTACACGATGATGCCTTCTCAAATAAACAATACTATTGATGGTGTGATTATTAATCAATATAAAAACAATATCATCGATCGATCGATGAAAGGATCGACCAAATGACAAAATTGCATAAAAACCCACTAATTAAAAAACGCATAATTTCGAACTTATTTTACCTATGAGAATAATAAATCAACTATTTAACTCAAAAATAATTTAGCCCTCAGTTATAATTAGTATTTATATAAAAACTAAATATTTAGTAAGCCTAATTATATTATTAAAGCTTTTGTCAATACGTCGTGATTTTACCAATGGGAAAAAATGTACAACTTATTTAATAATAGTTTAGTTATTTTAGTCCATTAATTCGAATAAATACTCTTAGAAGATAATACTATAATTAAAAATACACCTGATAGATCCGTTATACTGAGAAAAACTATAATCTTCGTGGAAAATTTCAGGAAAGCATGTATTATAAAGCGAAAAGATCTATGCGATAGTGCTATGAAAATTCAATCAAATGTCGAGCAATCAAAAAATAAGCTACCAAACCCGGTTTATTGGTATAAATTTATTTTATAAATTTAGTCGATCATCTTATTCAATTTGATCATGTATAAAAGGATATAAACGAATTTTATTGGATCGAACTGATACGAATACTGATTGATTGGCATGTATTTAAATAGCAATTAAATGTCAGGGGTGGCTTAAAAAGTAATCTATTTACATTTGGTAATATCTATTTTATATACGAGGATCCCGTATTAGTCCTTACTATGTACATTCATCAACTATGATAATTATATGTTCTAAAAATTCCGTTTTGATTTATGAGGAAATGTAATTTTTCTGCATTTTTTTCAGCTGTGTTCTGATTGTAGATAAGATATCAAAGAGAAGTAATGTTCATAGAAAAATAAGGAGGTATGGAAACGATGGAAATTCCATAGGGTAAGGCTTTCAGAAACAATTTTCCTTTTACAGAAAGACGAAACAATTGCAAATAACACTGTGCAAATTTAAATAAGAGCTTACATCGGAACTATGCAGAACAATTTTGCAGCATTTTTCTTTGCTTAATCTCAATGAGAGAATAGTTTATTTTTCGAGAAGTTTATTTATTTCCTCATTGCACAAAGGAATAGGCTCCTTTGAAAATTTTCACATTCAAGACTTATATTTAAATTACTCTATTCATAAATAAATACAGTTTTCTATTTAGAATTTTATACGCTTTGCTTTGGGAAAAAAAACTGAAAAGCAATTCGAGTAACGGAGCTGATCTCAGAGTTAATCTCTCCATAATGAGATGTTCTTAGCGAATTGATTCAATTAAGGAAAAAATGGTAGTTTAGTAGTTAAATTACGATTCCGCTGTTATTGGATGTATTTATGTGAAATTGGAATAACTGTTTCGGGCGCTGAATTAAATACACCTGTTGTACCATGGTACAAATCATCATCATTGACTTGATGGCATTTATTCCAGGACAAATGTGTTTTTCAATTAGTTCAGTATACGAAGAAAGATCAATCCTAGCATTCTAAATAAATTCATATTTACATTCGAGCATACATCAATAATATCCTCAATTTTTTGATGACATTCATTCTTCGCATTCCATAGATGCAGATCTTAAAACTCACGCTTAGTTTGTATATTGATGACAATACGGGATCCAATTATCACACATCAAGGGCTGTTTTTCGATTTAAATTTGTTTATTGGATGACAATCAAATCATTCCGATTATGTATTCAATGATTATTGATGCGTTTTATACGAGTGACTTTAATTTATTTCGAGATAAATTATTTCCAAGCGAATGACTCAGTGTGTATGCAGAAATCGCATTCAAACTATAAACTAACTTAAGCTAATGAGATCAGTTTTGTAAAGTTGTTATGCCATTAGTTTTTTAATCCTAATTTTATTTTTAATACTTAAATTTGTAGTGAACATGATTTTTAATACACGAGTAGTTTGTTCGTACAAAATTATACATCGACCTTATCTAAATTGTATTTATGTTCAATAAGTGTACATTTGTTCCCCATAAGGATAAAAAATTAATATATATATATATTATGAATGTATTATCGATTTCTATTTAAATGCACAAAAATATTGTGGATTTAAATAAGATCGTTAACCCATAATAAAAATGATTTGATCTTAAAATCATCAGGCACAATTTACTGCCAATTTGTTATAAAAAATGTTTTTTGTGGGGAGGGGGTGAAAAAATAAAAATAAGGGACCCACCACTTACCCGCGCTATTTCAAAGACAATTAAGCCTTAAAGCAGCGCTCACAGACATTAGCACTAAGTGCTGAAGATATCAAAATGTCCTTTCAAAAAGGACATCTAAACACGCAAGATTATTGCCATGGCACAATCATATGCACAAAAAAATAAATTAAAAATTATAATAGACTTGATATGTTGCGTTCAAAATCAATGATATTTTTAGGCAAATTTAATGCTAAAAAATCGCAGGCATCAAAATTACAATTATATTAGCATAAATAAATCTTAGGATTAAATAATAGTTAATGCCTAGTAGGCTATAATTGATTTCATAAATACACTATTAATCTATTATATTTACAAATGGGATGCAACAAATCGACGACGATCAAAATGACGATGGACTATTTAGCAACTTATTAGATCGGGGATATATATAACCATTATTCATACGCGTATATTCAAAATAAAACCCATATCTATAGAAATAAGGGTTAAATTTTAAATAAGCTTGGATTATTAAATACGAAACCGTGGACTTCAATTGGACTGCAATACGCTCTTATTTTACACAAAGATACAAAACATATAGTATAATACAAGACTAATATTTCAGTCTATGGAATCTCTACCGTTGCAGTTATTTTTACAAGTAACTTTAATAACATCGACAACAATAAGGGTGCAGATATTTAGTTGATTTGATTTGCTTTATTTACAACGAAAATATTTTTTATATTTGAGGGAGTTAAAAAAATAAAATCTGTTTTTATGTCAAAATAGAAATTTGTGATACTAGGAGTTAAATAGCGAGCCTCTAATCAAACAAGCTCATCTATGATTTTTAAAAATGGGATGAAAAGTGCAAAATAAAAGACGTTTACTAAAAGTGGCAAAAATCACAGCTATGTAAAACATGATTTTATTTCACAAATCAAAAATCCTACTTCCTTTGTACTTCCGGTTTTTAATTTTACGTTTTATCCAGTTTTTAAGCTAATATTTTTTAATATCTGTTCCTTGACTAGTTTGTTTTCAAAAATATATATATATATTGAGCTAATTTTGGAAAAATATACGTATCAAATTTATTTGAATCGTTCAATCAAAAATATAAATCTGGCATTGCTGATGGATGTGCTGTTGTCTTAAACAATGGCTGAAAATTCATAAATGCTGAAAAATACGATATATTTATTCATCTACACACACTGATAATTTTGCAACACGCTCTAATTTTTTTGAAATCGGAAAACGATCCCACTTTATCATCCCGAAGGATCTGCATCCGTTCAATTGTCCATTTCAACACAGCGTGCTTCGTTATTCCGTTTTATAATATTTATAAAATAACACTCACATGTATAAACTTAAAACAATCTTATTATTTTATTACACACTCTAAATATCGTCCATTAAATACGCACATCTTATACGAATGTCAAACACTCGTTGTTCAATCACATTGCCAAATATCACTTCATTTTCAATCACCTTAATATAACACATCGATCCATAGATCATTTTATTTACAATTCAACATCAAGAAATTTGAATTAACCTAAGAGCTATCCTCTTTTAATTAATTACACATTAAAACATTTGATATTTACACTATATTTGTGATTTTCATAAAATTACAATAATTGGACATCTTGTCTGCGAAAACGAATCCTTTCATCATTACCATCAATCCACATACAAATTCGCTTAGTCATTTTTGAACCATCCCTTTATATCATTAATACCCTGATTTCGTTGTTGATCTCTTCATACCTTCGGTTAATCTCATACCTCGTTTTTTAATATGATATATAAATATATATGTATATTATTGATTAATCCTAGCGAATAAGAAGCATAAAAAGCAGAATTTTAATGTTTTTTTTGTGTTTTGGATTATGATCCACATCGAATTAACAACATCCACACATCAATATTCAAAATTTGATTAAACATGTTATCTGTGATAAAAGTATGATTTTCTGAATCCTTTTTATATGGATTATAAAATATATTTTAGATGTGTTTTTAGCAATTTTATTGTTATTCAAGCTAATCCAGTTATTAATATTTTGAATAAATTCAGAAAATCATTTCAACTATGTTCTTAATTATAAGACTATTATTGATTGGAATATGTCTAGATTTTCTATTGATTCTAATGGTATATTGATTGAATATGATGACAAATAAAATTAATCAAATACAATTATTACATAGTGCTAAGGAGTAATCTGTATGATGTTGAGGGTATTTATATAAATATTTTTATATATTTTAAAGCTAGAAATATTTTAATAAATTTATATATGCACTAAGATTTGAATATGTACATTATAGTGCACATTGATTAATCCTAATAATTGTACGTTACAATACATCAAATAGACCAGCTTTTATATAATATATAAATATATATGATATACTTAATCTTAATTAAATAGTATGAGTTAAAAAAACGAAGTTTTAGGCTTTAAGCGAGCTAAATTGAAATAAAATTCAAGTAATCAATTTTCAATCAAATAATCAAAATGTCTAATTTCAAAAATGTTGCAAAATGTGATAATCAATATTGTTTTGTGTGATCTATGGTATTTAATTTGCATGACATGCTCAATGAATGTGAATAAAATCGCATTTGATGTTATTTGAAATGTTTCATTAAAATTTGCAATGTTATCAAATGGTTTTGCAAAAAGCGGCAGCTCATCGCCATCTATTGCTCATTGCGAAAAAAATGTTGCACATTCACTTCTTATCGATTAAATCAATATGTGCTTGCTAAAAAATATTATTTTCATTCACAATAAATATTTCAGAAACTTTGTATGAAAGCGAGTTACAGCTAAAAAATATTACAGTCTAACTGAATGTGTTAAAAAACTAATATTTATAACTACAGCATTATGTTATAATCCCTATAAGAAAGCCTTCTTTCAATGTACAGTCTATGGTCATAAAGTAAAAATAATCTACAGTATTTTCTAAGATGAATTATAAATTTTAACAGCATACAACTAATACAAGCTTAATTAAAGTATTGGAAAATCGCATAAAATTATTTAACAAACAGAATAGAATTGAAATTCACATATTTAATGATAACAGTTTATGAGTTTGTAGAGCTTTCGCGAGCTTTTCACAGCTTTCATATTTTTATTGTCAAGCATGTCACGTGACAGAGGTAGAATACAAATTAAATTTTATTACAAGAAAAACAATTTTTATGGCCTTGTCATAGAGCAACTAATAAATATTGGAATTTAAAAAAAAAATAAAAATAAAAAAACTAAAAAAGGATCGGCTATCCACTAAGTCCTTACGCGCGAAAATACATTTTTTTTTAAATTTCAATGCATTTATGATTTTGTCAAAAATATTAAAATTTGGATGCCAGAATATGGGAATTTAATTTGCTTTAATGGCCAAATGTTTGCCGTTAATTTTGGATGCGCGAACGAACTCATTGAATAGCCATTGGTGAATGGTTTTTAAATGTAATCAAATAATCTTTTAGTTCCGTTCTGCATATCTATTCATATTGAATATGCATAAGAGCACTTAAAGATTTTTTAATTATATTCATTGCAAAGTTGTCGCATATTATGATACTGGATGCAAAATCATCGAATGTTATCATGTCTGCATAAATATCATTATATACGACATCTTCGCAATCAATTTTGTTGTTTTGGAGATAAAAAGAAATAGAAAATGAACTTTACAGAGCCATTATAACATGTCATTTTGGTTTGACTTTGTATAAAAATGTAAAATTTGATTTTGTGTATCAAATATTGGATCATCATCTCGATAGTGGAAACCAATAGTAGTAACAAAAAAGTCGATATACTATAATTACGAACTGAAGAATTGAGTTTACTTCGATGTACACGAGCAGAAAGAAGAGTATTTTTCGTATTTTATACTCCATATTGCTTGCGCGCTCTCAGAAAAAGATTCTGTCCACTGTGTCGTTAATAATGATAATACTCGTAGGAAGATTTTTAAAATCGTCTTCTTCAATAATGTCATGAATGTTTGTGTCAGCGACATAAAAATTTCTTATGTATTCTATTATAAAAACTAACATCACCGTAATATATATGTAAGTGAATATGTTGTGAAACAACACCATTATATTGTAGATCAATTGCGCAATCTCGTGAAAATCCATTTCGGATTTCCCAAATCACACCTAATTATCATTGATTATTGATTATCGTCGGACGACGGCTCTGTTGCTATTATGGTTTCTCACGCTTCTAAAACGAGCTCCGATTTGCGGACCATTTCTTAAATGATGTGCTGAATAATAAGCGAAAAATATAACCAAATAGCACATAATAAAAAGCATGATAACTTATCGGTTTTCGCGATCGTTCCTCGCCGGCAAAGTAAAGCACTGCAAGGGTTAACTCGCAATTTGTAGTTTTCGCTGCTTCGCTGTTCGCCGTTCAGCAACCGCAATCAAGATTTCAGATATGCGCTGCACTGTGAAGAATGAAGTGGTCAGCACCTGAAACAACAACAGAAAACAACAATTCAATATAAGAATAAAAAAATGATCTCAAAGTACGCAATACACACTTAAATATATGACCATTTTTTATACATTTCGCTAAAACGGCCTATTTTCGATTTACGGCCCAAAATGTTTCGTTATACGATCAAAAACGCTATTCGCTTAGAGATCATTTGCTAAGTTTTTCCGTTATACGGCTTTTCGCTTTACGGCCAACCTTTTTGGAACGTATTTAGGCCATTAAACGAGCTATAATTGGGTTGATAAAAACGTGCTAAATATATTGAATTTCTGTATCAATCTATTCATCCATAGATAAATATGAACCTCATCGTAAATCGAAACTTTGTTAAATGCTGAGTCTGAAAGAATGTGAATTATGAATGCCTCAATTTGAAACAGTCGTATTACATTACAATTTATATACATTATATATAAGATCGTGAATTTAAATAGATTTAAGGAGAAAAGCTCCTACGTAAATCGAATTAAAATCGATTTTTACTCATTTAATGGAGCCAATTTGTCAATTATTTGGAGAAAAAATACACTTAAGCAACTGGCTTGAATCATCATATAATGAAAATGTGAGGCCCATCATAGATAAAGCATGATTGAATCAATCCATATTGGATTGAAGCCCACAGGAGGTGTGTCTACTGACCATATTTTTAAAAACATACAGTTGCTATGAAAACCATGCCAAAGAGGTCAGCAATTGTCCTATTAAAGACACTGGAAAAGTATTTTTTATCGCAGAGTCATTCATTCAATATTCATTTACGTTTGTAACCTGATTGCGTCAATATAAATAATTCGCGTTGCGATTTTTAATATTCCACCATTGTTAAAAAATTTTTGAATTGAAATTTTTCTTTGAAATCCAATCAACAGAAGTTCAATGTATCTTTGAATTTAATAGACGGACGATATTATCATTTTATTATTACATTTTCCTTATTATAAAGAGGTTTTTAAAATTAATTTAAACAAGAAAATTTATTAGATCATATAAAAGCAGTTTTACCGTGTTTTGACAATGTCCTTTCAGATGGTTCATATGCTAGATGTATTGCTTTGTATATTTTATGGCAATACTTAAGGGATTACGTGGGTTTAAAGACGTAAAAATGGTATATTTTCTCTATTTTTTTACATAATAAAAGAAATATTTTATTCAAACTTTGAAGCATATAATATAGTTGGTTTTCAGAGATATTTTAGAATAAAGTATCCTTGTGGAATCAGGATAATTCATGATAGCTTTATATACCAAAAATCTAAATATTTTCTATTTGTATGCAAAATTTCAATAATATCGATGCATTCGCTTTTGAAAAATAGTATCCACCGACTTCAAAAATTTGATTAAAAAAAAGCGATTAAAGTGCAGCTGGTTGAGCTTAATAATCGAAATTTCCAAAAGCTCTCTTTCTTAGGGTTTCACTCCAATTGATTTGAAAAAATATTCTTGATGTGTGTTGAAAAATGTGTATTTAATAATGAAATATTTTGAATTTTCAAAACCTATCTTATTACTATATTAAGACAATCAAGCAATTAACGCCTTAATTTGTTGTCGCGTTAAAATGTTTTATTGCATTCGATGTATTCATTGATCCATCCCTAATGCGATATAAAATGTGATTAACATTTTCAGCCCACGAAAAAATCCAATTTTAATTGCCGAGCACGAGCTTTCATTTCGAACAAATTTTCCAGCTTATAAGCACCACTATGGGAATATAAGCTGACATTTTTCGTTGAAAAAGACTACATCTATTAAAGCAGTCCATTTAGCATTTTAATATCTCAACGTCTGAGCTTTTTCCTCTTTTACACAATCAAATGGACGCCAGCGTTTTTCCTTATCATTAAAGTTTTATGTAAAAAGGGGATGAATTTCTCATCTCCGACCTCTAGATAATTTGCGATGTAATAATTGAGCTTGGATGAGAGCGGATTGAGCGTAAGAATCCCGAAACTTTTTTTTTATAACATCGCCGTGTTAAGTTTGCCAATCTGCATTTTGTAATGCATAAACCATCCCTGGTGTCTTATTCAATTTTCAATGTACTTCGCCACTTTTCCTCCGAGCATATATACATGTTCTTGCAGATTATTTGATTACTGGTGGTGAATAAAATTCTAAACCGTTTACATCCGACATTTTCTTCGAAGAAAATTCAATTTACATGACGCCTGGGCTCAGGATGATATGCCTTTATTCACTTCTAGGCGACATATTCTGTTGCAGATAAAAAAGATATAATATCAAAATAAATATTTTTTTTCAACAAATTTTCATCTTTGAATCATTCTGGAAAATTATCCTGTATACAAATTATGGATGTTGAAATGTTTACCATTTTGTAAATTTATTTAATGATAATATATCATATTTTATTTGAAATTTCAATACTTTTCATGTGAAATTAATGCAGTTTTGAATTAATATATTTGGCATTGATTTTATTTATCTCGTTTGATGCATAACTGACTTTGTAGCATAACATATATATTTATGATTTATTTTTCAGTAGATCAAATTTGGGTATATTTTTTGTGTATTTGATCATGTTTAAACCGGGATTTGGAATAGGAATTGATGTATTTTTTTAAGATTTCTTCTTCAGTAACGAATGGATGGCGACATCAGACACTCATTCTGATTTCCTTGCCAAGTTTTCAATGACTTTATACTATCATATATCTCAAGTTTTCGTGATGATATTGCGAAGTTTTAATGTGGTTCTGATTTAGTTATCTGATTTAATAATTATCATTTTTTAATTAATTTCATTTCAAAAGCTCTAATTCAATGAAAATCAGTTGTTTTATCATATTTCATGTAGATTTACAACAGCAACTATTACAGCTTTAAAGTTGCAAACTTACACGTCTGTTTATTATGTTACGTTAAGCATAAGATGTCATGAAGCTTCCTGCTTCCTCCAGGAGGAATTAAATCACTTCTGCAAAGTTGTTTTATCGTTCAAAATGTAACTAAGCATTTTCAAGCTCAATGCTCGCCTTAAAAATAAATTCAACATCCATATAAGTGGATGATGTTTCGCCATAAGCGTTTAAACACGTCAAATTTATCGCCTTGTAGTTTTCTTCTGCCTGGAGGAATAACGTTAAAGATAGAAGAATTAGGTCAATGGAAGTGTTGCTTACAGCTCAGTAATAATTAACGACTAAATTTATCTATGGTCACCACTTACGACCTCCACTAAGGATGCGCTTTAAATTTAAATCTTGTATCACGATCATGTAGATTTAATGAGGAGACTTTCCACATTTTCGCGAGCTTAAAAGCCCTCCGTACTTTATAGCGCGAATCCATCTATTTATTTTTTCAGCATGCCAAGCCCTCCATATAGAGGATTTAAATTATCTGGGTTTTACATGCAAGCAAAAGCCTCCCCTGCATTACATAATGCCTATCGTTCGCATGCATCCGTGTTTACTTCGTACTAAGCTTACAGAAAGGCGCTGAGAAATATTACACCTGAATTTTTTCCATACTGGGTCACTGCATTTTAGCTTTCACGAATGCATTTAGTCTTCGGAGCCTCCTCTCCAAGTGTGGAATTAGTTACAGTCATTATATTTGAAAAAATTACCAGTTGTTGGAGAGCCCGGAATATTTTATGGAATAAAATTTTGATTTCAAAATTGGCCGCAGTTTTAGCATGAGGCATATTTTTTGTCTCGCACGGCAAATATTTCGCAAGGCAAACCTTTTTTATAACGAATAATGGTATACAAATATGAAATACTAAATTTATATGGCATACATCCTACAGCTGCCAAATTATTTATGCGAATATTATAATGGTGATTCCATTCAATTCTTAATAAAATACAACATATTTGAATAATTTTAAATGCAAAATTAATACGCAAACTATTACTAAGAAGAACTTTTTAATCATGATTTTTTATAAATCTTCTACAATTTTTCAAAATATATGTACTTGCTAAAATCCGACGTAACTTAAATTTCGAACAATTTTACTGCCATCTAGTGACGAATTGTATAAAAACAATTCAAGTTATTATTTGCACCAACCAAATTAGAATAATTATTATGTTTTTAAAAAAATTCAATTAATTGCATTTCAAATTTAAAAATAATAATCAAATATGTACATATGATTTAAAAATATATGATTGAGAACTGAGAACGCTGAAATTAATTTAAATAAATAAAAATGCATTTTTCTAATCTTATTGAATATAGCTTCTTGGTTGATATGTGCTTCTTTTTTCGACCCTTGATAAGCGCGGTTTCCTATTACGATTTTACTATTACGCAGCATTAGGACACAGAAAAAAATCTAATTTTTCAATTGATGGTATTTCAACCACGATTTCTACATGCCGTATAAAATGATATCATGTATTTCAAAGAATGAACACACTCTTTGAGTACTTTCTTGGATCCCTTAAGGTCTAGAGATAAACCTGCCATTGACACAGAAATAAAAAGGACAATTTAATGTTTTCTTCCTGATACTTGGCATCTCTTCTCTGCTACTATCTTTTCTACTTTAGGGGTCGCTATTTGTATATGGTTAGGTACTGTTTCTATATTTATTAAAATAATCGAAGTCAACAAAAAAAAAAGAATTAAAGTCTGTTAATCTTGTTTCAAATTCAGTTCTAAGTTTTTTTCGCATACTTTTGATACAATGATGCACTTTCACCTAAGCTTGATTTGTTCATGTCGTATGTCAGATGTGTGTTAAATTTTCGTTTTTCAATTGCGTGGGCGATTTATCATCCCCACGTGGAAGCGCTGTTAATCTGAGCAGATTTAATTCGCCAGATTAACAGCGACATCTTTCGTCTCTCTTCAGGTGCAATGTGTTATTTTAACAGCGCCATCTCTTGTGGCCCTACGGAGACATCGCACCTGCTTACCGACCGATCGCTTCTTGCGCGTGCACCGTTGCCGGTTGGGTAATGACGCGCAGGAGGCGGGAGTCGGGAGAATCGTCGATTAGCCTTAGCTGCGGGAGGTCGTCCCTCCTGCAGCCAGATCTCTCTCTCTCTCTCGTGTGGAATAAATAGTAATTTAGAAAAGAGAGTCTTTCTATTCGGCGCCCTTCTATTCCCATCCATTCGTCCAGCAACATCACAGACCGATAGAACTGACCCATGCGCTAGCGCGGCCATCCCAACAAGAACGTGGGGGCGGGGAACTACTCAGGGGCTCTGCTTTGTTGGCTGGGCCGAAAAAGTATTTTTTGTGGGGCGTAGGTTTGCCAGCTCTGGTTTATATCAAGTTAATTTATCAGTTTATTGAATTACGCTCTTTTCATACATCATTTCTAAAGAGTGACTTTATAACAATATCTATATGTCATTAGTTGCATATATTAATGCTGTTGCATGGGCAAAATGGTATCCCCGCGCAATGTCGCTATTGGTCTATGCAAATGCAATTCGCTTGATTAACACCGACACCTTACTGTCCCCCTTTAGACACAATGTGTTAAATTAACAGGAATATAATCTGTTTTCTTGATAACTATATAGATTCTTGCGAGTGCACCGTTTTCCGTTCTAAGGTGACGACGGATAGCCTTGGCTGTGGAAAGATGTCCTTCCCGCAGGCTCATAGCTGTAGCCTCTCTCTCCGTAAATAAAAGAAAATATTTAAGATCTAAGCACCATTAGCACCACTTACTGACGGTATAAGCGATCCTACTACTAGTATTTAACCTTTCAAATTCAAAAAATCAGGTTGAATATGAAACGAGACGATCAATCTGAAATGTCAATATTTCTGATCTCCCGTTTTTGTTGGTTTGGTGAAAATTTATCTCACATGTGTGGATAAGAAATCGTATATTTTATTGTAAAAAAGTTCAAAATATAAAATCCTTCAAAAAATTATTAAAACTTTTCCTATTTAAGAGAATAATTGCTATAAGTTAAAAGCAATATAACAGAGGTAGGTTTGATTTTTTAAAAATAATATGATATTTTAACAATATTATGGGGTAGGAGGGGCAAAATATCCCTAAATTAGTCGGAATACATTATTTTTTACGCTTGAACGTGAATTTATCTTTTCTTGCGACAATTAAGTCGATCTCCGTAACGGTTCTTGAGTCACAGTACATAATTGAGTCTTGCAAAGATATCGTGTGGCAAATTGCACAATTATTTTGAATGCTCTTCCATGAGTCTATAAAGATGTCTATATTGGCGAGTGGATTTTCGCAATTGTCAGTTTTATCTGATGTTCGAAAAAAAATAACAAATTTGCTTCTACGCTGTAACATCTGCTAGATAATATTTGACAATCATAATGCATTTATGTCGCGTTTAAATTTCATAGGTATGCCACTAAAATGTTCGGAGCATAAATTGTTGTGGAAAAACATGTAATTCAAGGGAGGCTTTCGCTTATTGCATAACTTCAATTCGTGGCAAATAAACAAAGCCTACGGTGACACAATTGGTACATGCGGGAAGCGTTAACCGCTTACGTGATATGTAAATTTTGATAATTGTGATAGTCAGAGTTACGCCAGTTTTCCAGCAACGGTGCACTTAAATGTAATAAGCGAATTTCGTCGCAATGCATTCGAAATGGCCAACATGGATTTTAGCCGCGTTGTAAAAATTTAATAAACACCATCCAAACGAAGCAAAAAACGCAACAAACATCCGGAAGCTTAAATTGGCTTTTTGCTTGATTAAAAGAAATTAAATAACGCTAAAATCACAATTGCGACCAACATTTCAAAATATTAAATCATAAATGCGCCTTGATTTAATCCAGTCGAGCATACTTTCATTCGGAAATATTGCTTGAAATTTCATTCTAAATAATTTTCATCCCCTAGATTTTACCTATAAGAAATAAAGACGCATGATGCTTTAATGGAAATTCACAGCATAACTAATACGCTCTCTACTTTATTCTGAAAAGGATTACAGCCGCTAAAAAGTAACTTTTTCATCAAAAGCTCAAAACAAAACTTTGAGCTTTAGTTAAAATACGGAACACGTATTAATGCCGTATATTTTGGTACGAAATTATGCACTTTATCGAAGCACTTTTTTGTTATTTATTTGACTTCTAAGTATGCATGAGCTTTTGGAAATAAACATCAAATGATCATCAATGCAAAATCAAAGTTTACATGATATTATAATTAAACTCATCCCTTAATTTACACGGTAGATACATTCAAGAGTTAGCGGAAATATCTGAGTTTTCATGAGTAGTTTTTTTTTAATTAAAAAATATGTGTGATTTTTGCACTGTGTTTTATTTTTCATAAGGTCTTTATATATTTCTTCATATTGTGCACGATTATTTCGAAGGTTTCTTGGGAAATTCACAGCACGTCCCGTGTTTGGATCAATTTTGAATACAATGCTTTCCAATTTTCTTGCCAGGTTGAGAGCTTCATCTGAATTCTTTGCAGTAAATAATGGCGGTTCGGAAAATTCATCTTCACTTACATGATCCGTTTTGGGTATTAAAATAAGGCCAACTAATTCATAAAATTATCATCAACTAATTCATCAATTCATAATCATAAAAAAATGCATCAAAATAAAAACATATATTCTCGATCGCGTTAAAATAAAACCGCGCAATAAAAGTACCTCGTAAATCGGAGGATGAGTGTATAGTCATGCTTGTTGACACATTGAAAGAAATAAACCATAACAGATAAATAAAAATGTCAAAATATCCTCATAAAACGAACGAAAGGTAGAGAAGTTCGAGGAATTAAAAAAAGACATTATCATGGGAGTACGACTGGAGTCAAAAGCTGGTACAATGGCAGAAAATCATAGCATTAAAAAATATCCAAAGCTTGAAGCCCTGATTCCATTTCTTGATCAAGAGATGAAACAGCGTCTTTTACTAATTTATAAAGATTTGTCCAGGGATGAATTACTTCAAAGATGCTTGTGTGGCCATACCCAAAATGCTAATGAATGTTTTAACTCGACGTTTTGGCGACTGGTTTCATACATTGTTGCTGGGATATTTAATAACGACTACAGCTTCATTTTTAATATGATAAATACATTAAATATAATTATTTGCACCTACTGGAAAGTGTTTGCTTAAAATACCGATGAAGCGCGGATAGCGAGATAGAACCGTAAGAGTCTTTCTGAGACAAAAGCAGCTCGTATAGCCCGAAAATAATAGTTAGTCGAAGATAATCAACTTTTTGAGAAAGCTGAAGATCTATTATATGCACCTAGAATCATTGTTTGATCAGTAAGTCACTAAAACTGATATTTTTATCGCATTGAAGCTTTAAACGAGATTATCTCGAAACAGCATTTTCATAATGTTTGCCAGTTGTAGCTTAAAAATTTGTTGATCGATCTGACTGAAATTTTGGGATGTTTCTCAATATAATATTATCTTGTCAACCAAGCTAAAGTCTTAAGATTTTTGCGAAATCAATGATTATTTTGGGCTAAAAATTATCAAGAAAATGGTAAAAATTATGAAAGTTTAACTAAAAAACCTACTAAATTTTTAATTTTATACTTTTTTAATTTTTTATAGTTTAGTTGACTGCCTACATTATGTTACAATTAATGCAATGACTTAATACGAGGGTCACCAATTTAATATTCATTTCAAATCAACTTTGTAGGATATAGAATAATTTTAATCGAGGCAATAATGATACATTTCTTAAAACCAGATCTTGCATAATATAATAGATATGCAAGATGCATTCATATTTATCAAATCGTGGTTGTTGGTATGTTTCAATATTTCATTTAGCAATCTAGCTAAAAATGTTGCCAAACGAGTTTCGCAATTTAATAAATATTTCCTGGCAATATTGAAGTGTTTTCGTATCGTTTGTGCAAAACTTTAAATAAAAATGAATTATTCAATTGGTGGGTGAAAGGACCAGGAATTCGAAGCGGGTTGACCTAATCTATTCGAGGGAAGCAACTCGGAGACAGTAATAAAGGAACTTTCAGACAGCAGAACAGAGCCCATTTCGGTCGTTGGCGTAAGTCTACGAGAAGCCCTAGCAATTTGGCAGTCGTCTTACAATAAAAGGAAATTCATAGAAAGTAATTTTAGAGCATTATGATTCTCAAACATTGCATTGAGGATTGTAGGCATCTTACAGTAAGCACTGCAAAATTCATGATGCATGAAATCATAAATAAAAACAATTTGCATCAATTATTTGCATAATACACTTAATATATTAATATATTATGCTTACATTATTCGATTATATTTTCTATGATATTCGTTATAATGAGGGGAATGCACTCAATCTTCCTTGTGCTATTTTAATGACGGCTTAACATCCCACTGTGATTATATATACAATGTCTTGAATGAAAAATATTCTATTTCCTCAGCATGTTCTATTAAGTTGTCGCCGATGGTAAAATATCGAGTAGACAAAATTGAAAATAATATTTTTCCAGCGTGCAATTGTATAGTAGAAAACAGAGCGTATATATTTGCGTTAAAGATATATAAAGGAGGCTCGCGAAAGCTTCACTGAACTTTACAGCTTGAGACAGGCGGCTTTATTGCAGTTTTTATTGCTGGGATTTATCTCGAGGATTCTTAAAACTCTAGCCAAACTTACAAATACCTAAAGTGATGATGACCAGGATAACGCAAACGATCGCATTTTATCACACACCTAAGCGAATCGAAACTGGGAAACTTCGATTTATTCCGACTCTTGATAAGTGATTCGATCGTAAATATTGCGTTTATAGATTTTATTTCGCGATTATTAAATATAAAATAAATTGAAAATTAACATTAAAATGACTTACAAACGTGCACCATACAAGAGACATTTTTAAAATCATGTTTTCTTGTAATATATTATCAAATGCCCATAAAAGCACCCCTAGTGTAACGCTCCAAAAGGCGTTGAAGTATACGCGTATATCGTGCCTTAAGTCGCTCATAAATTATTTTTACAACTTCATTTAACGTCCTAATGGAAATTTAAGATTTATTTAATAGATTGTGCATTTCGAGATGCAATGTATGATATTTATAGAGGAAATAAAATTAATATGATACCGAAAATGATCATTTTAAAAATTAGTAATTGAATCTATCCCAGCTCTGTATTATTATGCATTCATAATCATAGCACTTTAAAAAATGAAGCGATAATCCAAATTTAAGATTGTTGAAAGTTTTATTACATCTTCATTTATAATCTATTTCTGCTTCAATCAAGCTGGACCGTTCTCATCTCATCTCGTCATAACGACCGTGACCCTTTTATTTTGTCTATTACTAGAAGACTCAAAATAGAACTCGACTATTACATAACACTCTGATACTGCATGCTCAGAATGGCTCGGAATTATTCGGCATTTTTAAGGTTACATAAATTTAAAATAAACATAGAGAGTTCTTTTGAACGCCAGCTCATGTGGAGCCATCGTGGATGCGGTCTTTGAAGAACCACAAGATGTAAAGACATTGAGTACACATGTGCCAACTTCAAAGGCTCCTTTTCAAACGAAGGGTGGATTATAAAAGGAGTATTTCTTGGGCAGATGAAGTGTATACTGTCACAATAATGATTTTTTTTAATCATTGGGTCACACTAAGTTTATGATCCAATTAAGCGAGGTTTTATCCAGCAGGCTGAAATGCACGACGAAGACTGGATAAAATTGTATGCTGATCGAAATCACAGTGTAAGTATAATATTGGTACGATAATCAAATAAGGAAAAAATATACAGCAATGTCGAAATGAATCTTGGACGATTAAAGTTTATCTATGAACATATTTAGATCATTATGTAATCGCTAAAAATCGTCAAAATATGAAATGAAACGCATTCAATCTGCAATCTGAATAGATAGATGGTTTGATTTATATAGGATCATTCGTTTGTCCCAAATAAATGACAATTTGGCTCAAATAAACGGAATAAATACGAACTAGAAAAATACATATCATTGTAATGACATCCTTACCTGTTCAACGGCGTCGAAATAAAATTAGGGGCGAAAAATAAATAGGGGCGAAATGGGACGTCGTCATAAGACTATCAAATCGATAATTTTATTTTACATAAATTTGCTTTTAAATCTGATAATTTTAGTAAAATCATATTTAAATTCATATTAAAAAATATAGTTTTTGAAGTAAATTGTATTGAAAAATGTATTTATTCCCGAAAAATACATTTTTTTGGCTCGTGTGCATCAAAAGTGCATGATGATGCAACGATGCCGAAACTAGGTGAAAGAATTATTAAAATCATAGTGGATAACATTCATACCTTTTGTGGAGAGATTCATTTGTGCGCCGGGTAGCAGGATAGCAGAAGAATGAAGAGTTCTTCGGAAACAACCCCGTCCAGCTATGACGTCGCTCCAGACGTGACGTCACCGCCCTTGATATATTCACTGAGAGTCTATAGGCGGCTACGTGGACGCCCACAAAAACACGTGCTAAATGTCAATACTAAACGCGACTCCGGACAAACGACACAGTGTCTATCAATTGTTTATGCAATTAAATGTCACTAATTTTAATATAGTTGCGGGGATGAAAATCGAATATTGATCTCAACAAGTCACTGTTTAATAAACCGCATTTACAGCAATCTGCCAATGTTTTTAAGAGTCAATTAACTTGTAATAGTGTATATTTTAAAATAAGATTAAGAGTCTATATCTCTAATAAAATTCAACACAATTCTAACGTCAAAATTAATTTCTATATATGAATATTTTTTTGAATAACACTAAAACTAATTTTATACTTTATCAGGCATCAGAATGCTCTGTTTTTGTCTTTTATTAAGTTCCGTCCAAGTACTTGTTTCAACACTCAGTGCACTCATCCGATGATATCTGTGAAATGAAACAAAATACAACATATTAATTATGAGACATCAGTGCTAAAAAATATTATTTAAAAGTGTTGATAATAAATTTTAAAAAACAATGCAATAAAATGAACGATATTTTAATAATAATAACAGGACGTTGAAACAAAGCATGTTCGTAATAATTGATTGGTCGCCGATGCTGAGTATCAGGGACGCATATTATACGTAAAGTTCTTCGCTAAGCAGAAATGTAACGTCGACTCCCACCCCTAAACAAAAGACCAACCCTTCATCACTACTCTTGTTTATTTATATAATTAATTTTTGAATGTAAATATTATTGCATTAATGATTACATTATGATTGAGAATTAATATAACAATAATATATATATTAGGTTGTCCCATAAGTTTCTTTCGCAAATGAACACAGATTTAATCATAGCCATGATTGAAGAAAACCAGCGATATAATGTTCGCAAAATAGCTAACAAGTAAGAAATTCCACGATCATCCCTCCATAATCATCTGACAAATTTGGGCTACATCGATCGTTCAGATGTGTGACTTCCTCCTTTTTTGAAGAGACTTGTCACTGGAGATGAAAGTTGGATACTCTATGAGAATATCCAACGTAAACACTCTTGGACCAAGGGTACATAAGCTTTAACTGTAGCCAAACCTGGCCTACATCCAAAAAAAAGTTTTGCTATGCATTTGGTGAGTCTGGAAGGGGATAGTTTATTATGAGCTACTTCAGCAAGGTGAAACGATCAATTCAACAAAATATTTTTTCCAACTAGACAATCTAAAGGATGTAATTTCCAGAAAACGGCCAGAATTAGCGAACAGACGAGGCGTTGTTTTTCATCACGATAACGTCAGGCTTCATGTGTCTTTGCTTGTCAGAAATAAATTATTGTCATTTGACTTGGATGTTCTACCTCATTATCTATACTCTCCAGACGTTACCCCTTCAGATTATTATTTATTTATTTCATTGAAAAATTATTTAAAAACCTGTACTAGATCAAGTTGTAAATATGGCGAATTTCATAAAATCAGGACCTTTAAAAACATCCATGCTTAAAAATCTTTGCATTTATTTTGGAAGCTAAGTACGAGTGTTTGCTTTTTCACACTGAAGTCAGGTGGTTATTTAGGGGTAAAGTTTTATGTCGATTCATAAAACTTAAGAATTAATTGTTAATCTTTTTTTAAAATAAAGGCATGGATGATTTTGTACAACGTCTTCAGAATAATGATTGGTGTGCTAAAGTGGCATATTTGGCAGATATTTTTTATAATCAAATCAAATAAAGTTAACACAAGCATTCAAGGAAAAAATGAATTTTTTTGACATTCATTGACAAAATGACAAGTTTAAAATTTAGATATGTTTCCTTCACTTAACGAAAACATTCCCGGGGGAATTATTCGAGCAATAATAGAATGTTTAACTCTATTTGAAGAAAAGATTGCCCATTATTTTCCTTCCTTAAAATATAGAAAATTATGACTAGATATTAAATCCATTTGCTACGATTGATACATCAAATTGGGAATATTCATACGTCGAAGAAGAAGAATTAGTCTCATTGTCGACTGATCGTTAAATCGTAAATTGGAGAATTTTTGGATTTCTGTTCAAGAGGAATATCCAGCTCTTCACACGAAAGCACTGAAAATGTTGTTACAGTTTTCGATATCATATTATTTCATCGACTTATGACTTACGAATTTAGACGAAGAATTGAGGGTAGCTATATCAAAAATTCGATCTAATATTTCTGATATCTGTAAAGCGTCAACAGCTCAGGTATCATATTAATTGATTTTTGATTGATCATATAAATTCCATAATGTTAAGCAGGGACGTCATTTTGGGTGAACAAATGAAGAAAAATGACCCCCCTTCTTAGATTTGCCATCCTTCAAATATTAATAAAACCCGTATAAATTTTTAAAATATTCTAGGGAAAAATTTACTAAATAATTTTGTTTTTTCAATATTAAACAATTTTTCAATATAATTAAGCTTAAAAAGAAAATATGTAATAAAACTTATATACACTTTTTTTCGATTTCTTAGTTCTGGTGCACCGCTACTTTTTACCATGATCGAAAGTGCACCGTCAGTTTAGCTTAGGTCTTCCTTGCGTGTGTTGAAAATTAGAAGTCATAACGTTATCGTATCCGTAAGGAAAACAGAATATCATAGACCAACATATGGTAGTTGAACATTTCAATATAAGATACACGACTGTCGACGAACTGTCCAGAAGGAGATGACATCTGATGCAAATGGCAGAAAGCTAAAACTCTTGGAACGGAGCCTGAAGGAGGAGCCCTTTTCCATTGCATTCCGACTTTCGAAAATAAATTCTTCCGATATATGAAAATTTATCGCAAGATGCATCACTGATGAGATGTTTATATGTTCACACGCAGAATGCAAATAATAGATTCAAATCGATCGTTTGGCGATTGACTCCAAAGCATCTACATTCTGGTCTAAAAGTAATCGAGGTTACGGCTTGTGGCTTATTCAATGAAGGGAATTCAGCCCTTTTAATGATAATGAACGAGCTGAAAGTAGTAATTGGCTCGCAGATTTCTAATTATGCCCGGCAAATAGATCAACCGACAGAATAACGCAGTCCCAGCCGAGACCATGAAAGCTCTGAAAGCTCGAAAAGAGGAGATGCAAGCTTAAAATTATGCGTATGAAGAAAAACAATGGTTGCTATATTGTTCTAAAGTAGCTGATTAATCGCGTTTTTATATTTAATTTTGTAACACACGTGTAAAATAATTTAATTACAATATTTTGTAAAAAAATATCTTCTTGAATTTATGCATATTTGTGTGTTCCTAATATGATCTTACAATCTCTAAATTTGCAACATATTGAATACTGAATGCTACGATTTACCTGATCAAAGTTTGTTTAATAATAAAGTCTATTTCTTGTATTTTTTAGATCTTATGTTAATAACAAAATAATTAAATTGTCAGACAAATTTATTATTCCTTATCCCCATTGTGCCAAATAATTATATAACCTTGTTGTATAAAAATAAGCATTTCGCGTGGCAAGTTTTAAATCGTGTGTTTTAATTTGGTTTTGTAAGCGTTCTGACAGACATACAAAAAAACATCCATTTATTTAATGTTAATAACGGATTCAATTATATTTTTTTTCCAGACGAAATAAAAAGGGATTTCCACATTTTTTATTTGAATATTTATTTAACAGGGACGATTGTATTTGAAGATCTAAGACGTTATAACATACAGCTTGGCCTTCTATCACACGGTCTTATGGTTCCTCGAAAACATCGCGAAGTACAAATCCGTGATATACGAGGAATATGACAGAGCGCAACTAAATTGATATAAATATGACTGTACCAAATAAAACATGTTAATTTTTCTTTTTTGAAATCGTGCAAAAATATAGCACAATTAATCAACTGTGTTATATCAAAATCATGCTGTATAATGACATTGTTATACGAGGCCAATTTATTTCATTCAAACACCCAGTCTTATAATGCCTAGTGATAGACTCGTTATTTTACCATCATTAAAAAATATTTTTTTATTAGAATTATTAAAAATCGATAATAAACTAAAATGCAAATAATTCACAATTTAAACCCAGAATGTATTGATAATTTTTAACTGACAGAAAAAGTTTTGTACATTTAAAAAAATACAATAAACTTTATATCTAATCGGATTTCGGCATTTAACTATAAGATTATATCTATATTTAAGAAAATTGTCAGCTAATCATAAAGAATGTCAAAATAAGAGGATTAAAATATTAAACATAAATTTAATAACTTCAGAATGCATTATTTGAAGCACAACTTATTTATTTCATTGAAATAATATTAAAACTTCCTCATTGTTGTATAAGCGCTCCACAATATTATTCATAATGCGAATTTCTTCCATGAAAAGCGTGCTTCTTTCCCGGGGATGCATTTTCATTTATTTTTCACGAAATTCATTAATATTAACGGAAGAAATAACAAACTGAAAGACCCGTTCCTGACTGATGAATAATATAGAGCCTTAAAAATTCCCAATATGCTTCGAAGCAATCATTTTCAGTAAATGCATAATTATAGGGCATAGCAGCAAATACCAAAATAATAATGCCTGTTATTTTTGTCCACGTCGTTTATGATTTTCATAATAATAAGTCTTTATGCGTGGAATTAAAAATAAGCGTCCACGTCTGATTTATCACGAAATAGCCAGAATATAAGTTCAAAAATAGATTTAAAATTCTTTCCTTGGATATGTGTAACATAGAGTACATAATGAAATAAATATGTCTCATATCAAAATCTGCTATTCCAGAGGCAAGGAAACGTTGCCAAATAAAGCCTTTTCAGAAGGAAAAAAGATCTTTTTACATGAGTAATATTGTAACCATATCACATATTTTTCGCCATGCAAAACTTTGGCAATTGTATTTTTGCATATTGCATATGAAGCCCATGCGATAGCATTACAATTCCAAGACGAAATGCTTTTGTTCAAAAAAGATTTCTCCACAGTACTATCAAGATAAAAGCGTTTTGTGTGTATATTACGTATATAAAAATCGTACTTTTTTTAAAAAATATATATTTATTTATTTGAGTGAATTAAGATTTTTCTTCAGTATTTGGATCATTCATGCGCAAGCGCATTGTTCCGATGTTGAAAATCTTAAATTTAAACGTCCAACCTTTTAAGAATATGTTAATAATTCATTCTTCGAACTCAACTACCCTTTAGCGAACTTGCAAATCTTCTGCTCGGGGCAAAGTCAATAGCAATTTCTCAGTCGATAAGTGTTAAATTAGAAATCTTTCGCTTCACAATTATTTTTATTCGCGGAAGTAGAATTCTCTCTTTTTGCAGAGTCTTTCACTTGCCGCCTTCAATCTAATCGTTTTTCAATTGAAACTTGTAAAACCCCTTCTTCCTCCGTATATTTTTTTATCTCTTTGCGGTCCTCTTGCGCCGTAATGTTCGTCTGACCCGATTCCGATAATACAATTTATATTTCTAACAGAAAGGTTGTATTTTTTTCGAGCTATTTTATAAAAATATGACTGCAAAGAATGTACTAGTATTGGAATGAGATATATTAAAGTGCATTGATAGATAATATAGATGTTCTGAGCTTATGGTACAAGAGGCAGCTACCGCTAATTTGCACCCATTTCTACAAAGCTAATTTTTGTTTGGATCAGTATTTATAGTATACTAGCTGGTACCCGGCGCGTTGCTGCCACAGAAGAAATAGTTCTAAAAATACCATTTGAAATTTGAAAGAGTTATCTTGTTTAATTAGCAATGATATAAATAATGATATGTTTTCCGACAATTAATACATTTATTGATATTGAATGATATATAAAGAAAAAAATATTAAAAGCATACATTTTGCTTACTTAATTGTTCTGCTAAGTGCTTTAGGGTAGAGAATAGTTTTGGCTTTTCCGTCTTTAACAAATACAAATAAATTTCTCGGCTGTCCAACGTGGATTTTCTAGATTCTTCCGCACACTTGAAGTGCCTTGTTGATGGTCATTGAGAATGCAAGTCCAACGGGGAGCTGCAGTCGTCTCTTATCAAATTGCACGTCGGTGGGAATGAGCACATCTTCTCCTTTCGACTTTCCATTAAGAATATATAGTTGTTTCGATGATATTCGGCATCAATTTCTTCATAGTGAGTCTTGTTCCAATTTGTAAGGTGGCACATCAGGAAGATCTGACGAATTTAAAAACTCGATTGGATAGTTAGTAACTTGGTCTGCATTCATGGCGCTATCAATCGATTTGTAGGTAACAGAATAATTTGCAATTTGTTATTGTATTGTGTGGTTGATTGTATTGACGTCGGTGTTTTCTGCTGCCAAAATAGCATGTTCGCAAAGCCAATAATGATTTTTATAATTACTAAAAATCTGCGGAAAAACTTTCTGAATGAGTAAATCGATGGATGGCACAACAACGCAAAAGTTCGATGGAAATGAAATAAACTTGGTAGCATCAACATGCACTTTTCCTTCACCAATGTTCAATAGTCGTTTTAAAAATGTGGCTGCCGACGCATCACGCTACAAATGTACGCGCATATTTTTCTTTAATGTCAGTTTTCGCACGTCTCTCCAAAGATGCGATGCTTTGAGTCAAGAATCAGCTGGTGTCGATGAAAACATCACTGGAAGAGGTTGTCGAAAGTCGCCACATAATAAAATTAGAGCGCCACCAAACGGTTTTGCATTTGATCGTAAGTCTTTAAGAGTTCGATCAAGCATTGCATTCGTCCCAGATAATCCCCTTGCAAATTTTCAAAACTTTAGCTATGTCAGAAACTTTAGGAATGTTACATGTCAGAGCTTCCAATAAATGCATATCTAATGGCAATTTGAATGCCGAATGCGCTGTTCGTCCACCATCTAATAATGTTGCCGCAATACCTAATGAAGCAAGAGCTAACGCAATTCTATTTTGAGATCGAATGTGAGCCAATAGTAAAGTGATGAGATACGTTTTTCCAGTACCGCCAGGCGCATCAAGGAAGAACAGATCATTTGTAATTGTATCGTAGGTCAATTTTTGTTCCGCAAGCAAAAGTTGTTCGTTTGCTTCGACAAATGCATCCAAATCATTAGCATCGTACTGCTGTTCAAGTGCAGAACGAATTCTTGTTGAATGAATTCTTTGATATTGATGGTTAAGCAAATGTCTTCGATTTCGATCAGAGCTTGATTGAAAATATTGTCCGAAAACTCAATTGAATTGTCATCGCTAACGGTGTGTAAAATGTCTTCGCTCAAATCCCCTCTGAATTTTTACCACAAATCTTTCGGGTTGGGTGACGGACATGTGGTTAAAATGATGGCGAGTAATGTTCTAATTTCCGTTCGACCTTTCTCAATGAAGTATGACATTTGACATTAACCAAAAGCATTCTTAAATAGTAACACTCGTCTTTATTTGGATGTAATGTGTAAATACGGCCCAATGCATCAGATGAATACAGATTTCGATAGCCTTCATCACGCATCCCTTGCTTACGTCGTTGAAAATTCTCGGATGTAGTATTTCATGTAAAATAGTTAGGAACTTGTGCGTACCATAATGTCTCTGCAAATACATCTTCTTCACACAGCGCAAGTGTTGGTTCAGCAGCAACATTTCTTGCAGTGTCTGCCTTTGTCCATTTTCGAGATGAACACTGAGATGAACAACATTCGGATTGCTTCTGCGAATTAGGAAGCTCAAAATAGGCCAAAGAGCCTCGTCACTGCTGATATATCTACCTGTTTGAAATTGAGTTTGAACTCGATCGTTGCGCGCATCAAGTCTTTCAATACTGACTACTGCCATATCACTGCCTATTTGCATGTACAATTTGCACGACAATATCCGACGTTGGTATGAGCTTTGAATGTTTTCGATGAAAAAGAAGATCCATATATTGTTGATTTCAACGTCAACATATTGTTATTAAATAAAATAATTATTCATTTGTTTCATGTTTTTATTTTTTAAATTAAATTTAAATTCAAATCTGGTTAGGTTAGGTTTGTTTGTTTTCATTGTGTCGAAATGAAGGCGTTTTCAATTTGACAATAAATTTGTCCCCCGTTAACAGGATTTAATCTTTATCCATTTTACACTGGGATGCAAACTGTAATCGTAATGAATATCATATTGAAATGCAGCAATATTCAAATCAACATGTACTTTCGATTCTCGTTGCACGTTGGTCGTCTGATTTTGATCGGATAGCACTCAAACGTATTTTTTCGATTGTTACGTACGTGAATAAGCGATGAATGAAATGAAGCATTTTAAAAGTGCTTGCGATAAATAATTTGGATATAATTGACTCACGCCGATGGATAACCTGCAAATGACATTGACGTTTGACGTATGTGTTGTATGTGACGACGACACGACGCCTCCTACTGCAACTTGTAGGTACTATATACCTATAGCCTTAGCAACGCATAATCTCAAACACGTCAGAATCAACAACTTTCACACATTAAGTTTTGAATTAAAAATCTACTGTAAGTTAATTGTACTATGCCTATGTCACCCCCTGATCCCTTGGCAATAAGTGGACCAAGTTTTGTCTCAATCCGATGAACGCGCATATCAACCCATTTCGCCCGAGCATTAGCCGGGAAACGCAACTTATTTTTATATATTAGATAAATCGGGAAATATATAGTCTATCAAGCTTTCAACGTTGCGAAAAATATTAACAATTTTCGAAACCTGAATAATTGCAAATATCGGCATTAAGGGACGTTTCTAACTTGTTGGTTCAAAAAAAAAATTTTCCCTCATGTATTGGAAAGAACCAATGTTTAAGAATACATCCAGTAAATTTCTCAAAACTACTTTTTTCAAGCTCATGAAAGTGCTCCCAGACGCCCTAGATGAGTGTATAATAAACGTCTTCATCGTATAGACCAACGGTTCTTAAACTGGGGTCCGCAGACCCCTGGGGGTCCGCGAAGACATTGCTGGGGGTCCGCGAAGATATTGCTGGGGTTCCGCGAGAAGTAAATTTTTGAATTGTTTTTCACAGGAAGAAAAGAATTTCTGGCATCTATAATGACGGGGGATGAGACGTGGATATGGTACTAAACCCCAAAATCTAAAAGACAATTCATAAAAAGGTGGTGGGAGCGCGCGACGGCCTCTCTATAGGAAGAATTTACTATGACTGAACAAAATGGCAGACAAATATACGCAGTAAAACAAACGGACAGTTAAGATCCCCCCTATTCACGAGGCGTGCCAACTTTGAAACAATAAAAAAATCCCTCGGCCTCAGAAGCCCCTATTTTCTAGAATCTAGATGATCCTAAACATATTTATTTACAAGTCTTATTTTTTTAAATAAATATTCCATTGGGAATGTTATTGTACTGTTATTTTTGAATGTCTTTCATGTTTTCTTTCCGTATCTAAGTATACTCCAAATTGTCTTTATAGATCTAGATCCAGCTGATAACTCGGGATATCCACTGTCAGACTCAAGTTGTTGTACTCTTTAAATGTTGATAATCGCTGAAAATCGTATGAATTGTGTAAAAATGACAAAGATATCATTGTTTTCAAGTACATTTATATACTTGATTCTTCACAAACGAAAATTTGAGAAAATCCAGCAACAGTTATGCAGCCTCAAATCATAATGCTGTCTTCTCCATGCTTTACAAAAGGCATCACACACTGCATATGCTATTTTGAGTCCACCCCTATCTGAGCTTAACATATACATCGACGTTAAAAATATTAATACTTACCAGATTTATCCAATAGCAAATTTTAGTTTGACAATTTAAAATTTATTTTGAAGAAGAGCTTAAACTAAGAAATACTTGAAAGCTTAACTCGTCGGGCCGCATGATTTGATTGATCCTCTTCAGTTAAATGCTGACACATCAGATGGCTATTTTCTAGCTGATTCTTTAAGTCTTCTTAGCATAGTATTTGTAAAAACTGATTTTCCAATTTCTTCCATCGAATCAGTAACAAGCCCAAACGAAATTGTTTTCTAATTTTCCGGAAACTTTTTAATAAATTTCTTATCTTCGTGCTGCTGCATGATAATTGCTCGATGATCAGTTCTTTATCTATCTTCAAATGCTTCGACATATTCAAACTGCTTATTTGTATATTGCACACCCCCACATGATAATTTTTCCCCTCAAGCGATGTATTCTTGTTGTTTTTAAACTGTATTTTAAAATGATTTTGCAAAAATAGTTCAGCTTTTAAGATATAAACACCTAACTAAACTAACTGACTTTCAATATGGAATATTAACAGAGACATTAGAGACACGTTCGTTCACCACGAGATGTGATCATACACTAAACCAATATTCATAAACCGGTTTCAATTTTTGCGTACAGATGTCTTACACCCCCATAACCAAATTGTTGGATATTTTCGTATCACATTATCATTATATGTAATCATTGAAGATTATCGAAGATATTATAATAGCAATAAAAGAACCTTCTTAGACTCAAGGATTTTCTTCAAGGATTTCTTGGAAAATTTCGACAAACACGTGACAATATAAAGGTGCTCGATATTTTTAGCCGTCGCAAATAACATGTTTTCCATCGTCAAAATGCTTAATGTTTGAATATTTTTTTCACCGTATATATTTATTAGTATATAATTATTTAATATACGGCAATTATCTAGTACCCTTTTATGCATTTTTAACGTACTTGTCATGGTTGTTCATACATTTTTATTACATCTACAATGTAAAACGATGTAATGGTAAATTATGAGGATCGTTTTATGGAATGGCCGTAAAAATATACATAATGAAAAGTTGTGTTAAACTATTTGCAGTTAAATTTTACGCTCGAAAATTTATGAATTTATGATTCGATACTTTTAGGAGTAGATTAAATTAATGCTTCGATTTTGACAATCTTTTGGAATGATTGAAAACAGGATTTATAAGAATAAGGTAAATAAATCGATTATTAGTGAGGATTATTAATCGAGTTTGAAATGTGTCATCTGTGATTTTAAACTGATTTTTTTGGTCTCAATATAGGAATAATATAACAATGTTACAATTGTATTGTCAGATGTGTTTGTAAAGTCACCTTTTCCACGCATACAGAAAAGCCAACGTTCAAAATACAGCAGACACAATGCAAACTTTGGGTTGAAACTTTTTGTTGTGAATAAATTTAGAATGTCGCGAATCGCAAAATGCATTGACACGAGCTTACTTGATGGGCAAGACGACGCTTTATGGTAAAACTTTTGATAAGAAATCAAATCCGAATAAATTTTTACATAAACCATTCGCAAACACTCAATATGAGTATCGATGATTAGGAAAATTTCGAGATGGAAGTGCAAAAGAATAAGTAAATATTGATGCTTCGATAAGGGAAACACTTTTCAATTTCGACAAAGGTTTCCTATTGCATAGAGAGATACACATCATTATATTTCAGCCGAAGGAAAACATCTAAATAAAAGATTTTTCTCAAATTGTGAGATGGAATAAAATCAAACGGTTTCGTTTCTTAAAATGTACAAATAAAGTATGTATTTTGCACGAATTTCCGATCATTAAAATAAATCCCACATAGCATGCTTTTTGCTTTTCATGGTTGTTTGGAAGTATTAAAAATATTCAGTATAAAGAAATATTACTCAAACCCCAAATAAGATTTTTTTTACATTGGTTGGATAAAAAATATATTTTATTTTTCTGTCGAAGGTGATATGAAAATAGAATATATGAGATAAACAAGATGGAAATATTATGAAATTCATATACATGTATTTTACTATCATGTTTTCATGATCCTACTTATTTATTTTATTATATAAGCAAAGGATTATGAAAATATTTTTTAAAATAGAATTATGAATTCTCAATATTACACAAGATGTTTTCAACCATTGAACGACAAATTTTATTCGGGGATTAGGGTAGGGTTTTATTTGCTAGGTTTCGCATATAGACCCTATGTCCTGTCAGAGTTGTCAAAATATTTTTTTCAATATTTTGAAGAAATACCACATTTAAATCATCATAACTCTTTAATCTGTGGTCGTAATAGCGCAAAATAACTGTTTTTGAAATTTGCAATATATTTTTGATATAAACAGTTATTATTTTGTGCAATTGATTTAAAGAAAATTTAGTTTTAAGCTTCAAATTTAAAATTCGTATTTAAATTCCTTTCATATTTAAAATAACTTGAATGCTCAAAGAAAAAATTGACTAAAATTTAGCTGAAAGCTCTGTAAATCTTATATCGCCGATTTTTTTTATCCTGTATGTTGTAATTTAATATGATTATCTCATCTTTTGAAGAAAGCGCAATCGAGAAGAGCGAATTCAATGCGTGGAAACGAATGAGATAATTAGCGTTACTAATACGAAATAAATCCAACAAGATATCGGTATACGATAAATACTTGTTTTTCAAGAAGGAGCGTGTTTATAAAGCAACAAAATACGTTGTTAACTCTGAGGGGCGTCGCTAACTAAAGGCTTTCAATGCTCCGGCCGAGGGGTGAAAATCGGGGGTGAAAATCGTCTATCAAGTTTTCTGGTTGTTTTCCTTTTCCAAAGAACTCAGCAAGTATGTATCGTCTACTTAGCGACCATTTATTTTGTCTACCCAAAATATAATACAGCGCTCGTGTCGAACGTTTCAAGTCTATGCTACCCTCTTTTTCCCTTAATTATTTACCGATCCAACCCGTTCATTCTGTCAAAATATTAATATCGCGTTATTTATTCCCGATGCTCTGCATATTCGTCACTTCGAATTCGACATCATGAATGCTTTATAAAAGTTAAAACTGTCTGGCAAAAACATAAAAATACTCTCGACTATTTCATTAAAATTTGTATGCACTCTAAAATCATCAACGGCAATATTTATGCAGTGAAATGCAATTCGGATATCGAACGACGGGGGCAATTTAATTTATAATATATGTCTAGTGTTGGAGGCTTGGGGGGCATTTAATATTTTCAATAGGCCCTTTATTAATAAAGAGGATATTCGGAACTTTTATTGTTATATTTAAATGGAATGCATCCTTTTTATAAAAATGAACTATTCATATAATTTGATGCGAAACTTTCAAAACCAAAATTTAACCGAAGGATTTAATTATGTTAAAGATTTAAATACACAGATTGATTTGAATATTTTTTAAAAACTGTTTAAGGTGTTCTTTGTTGAATTTCAAGGAGAGATACGTGCTTTATCTCTCTATAACCATGACATATTCCCGTTTTTTTTTCTATTGGTGCATATCTGACCCAGTTTTATTCATCGATGAAATTCTCCCTTGAATATATCTCAAGCATCGATGCATAAAAATGCATCATTTCCTTATTAAATTATCAACGTGACCCTTTGAATGATCAAAGGTATGTTGAGATAATTTACATTGAATGGGTGTTACAGATGGTATTTATAGCGCTGATGTACTTCAACGGAGTCGATAAATTATTGGGTCTTCCATCGGGGAAGAGCTCTAAAGTCAATTAGCATTTAGCAATTAAAACTGTGATTTTAAGCATCCCCGTGCATTTCAATCTGACCCAGATTGCCCGATGCTTTTATAAATTTGCCCGACCGTATTTCATAAAAATGCCCTATAAAATTCGAGACAATCGAAGGCTTTTATATTAAAATTTCAGTCAAAGTCAACGACTAGAAAAACATTAATAGAAAAGGCGCTCGGATGGATTTTTATTTTAGCAAAAGATCTCAACGAGTAAGTCCATAAAGAAAGCTTTCCTTTGCCAACAATACGTCCACTCACACAGCACTTTTTGAAAGACAATATACATGTAAAAAAAAAAGTTTGGATTAAAACTTTCACATCCATTGCCAAAATTCGGTCCATGTAATTTAGCTGCTCGTGTACTTTTGAAATGTTGACATTTACACGCAGTAAACAAAATACGAATTTATCGCATCTTAATCGAATAAGAGCAAAATAATCCTAGAATTTTAATTACATTCAATACTTAAAATACCACCCTTTGATTAATGAGCTAATTTTTGTAGTGTTCCGGTAGTAGGTAATTTTTTGGTTTTTTCTTATTTTTTATATCATAAATAGAATAATTATTAAATTGCATTTAGATTAAATAAATTGTAATGAAACCGGTGATTCTCAACCAGATTTTTTTGCTATACTTTTAATTTTATTTATATACAGGATGATTTGCACATGTTTTGGACCGACAATTTTTTTAAGGGTTAAGGGAAAATTTTACTTTTTTTTCAACATTTTGGAAAAATACCCAAATTTTCAACTGTCATAACTTTTTTTATCTGTAGTCGTAATAGCACAAAATAACTGTTTTTGTTTGTATCTTGCAATATATATGGCAGTTCTATTCCGAGTTTCGCACGGTTTCCAGACCTGACACCACTGGATTTTTTTGTCTGGGGACGTGAAAAAGAATTAATTTACATAACAGAGGTGCCCCCAAAAGAAATCTTAATTGAAATAATCATCATCACTTTTGCAAAAATGAAGAAGGAAATGGTACTTCAGACAACTACAGTTGAAGTTTTAAAAAATATGTAGTATGGGCATATCTTAAGCGTAAAAAATATTTTATTAACCCTGACCCTGGCGAACTGGTACTTCTTCAAGTTTAACGACTTATTGAATGATTTTTATGATATGTAGCATATCAAAATTTTCAAAATCTTGAAAATAAAATCTTGATTGACCCATGTTCACAATAAAACGAATGATATCGAGAACTAATATACAGCAGACTTGCGATAATCCGGCCTTGATCTAATCCGGCGCCCCCTGTAGTCCGACATCCCAATACAAGTATAGTACATATGTACAGTAAAGCTTCGTTAATGTAAAAAATACAAAAGTGTGATTCTGCAATGAATTCTGTGACGATTCAACATTTCTGATACAAAAAAGAACCGCGAGAATATTGAAAAGTTCACTTCTGCCATTGATTGTGGACTAGACAAGAGGCAAAGTCTCAAAGAAGTGTGTAAACAGACATACACCTATTTTTGAGCCCATATTGGCCCTGAAAGTAAAGTTGTTTTACAAGGAAATAACCAAAAAGAAGACTTTGTAGCTAGCAAGGAATAGTTACAATGCTTCAAAAAACTTCATGGAATAAGTTTGATGACTGTAATAGGTTTTTATTTTTTATAGCTGCCATGGGCATCGTCTTTATGAAGTTAATTCTATAGTATGAAACCTCGGATTACCTATATATATCTTATAATTTTTCGGATTACAAGTACTCCTTTCCAAAAGGTTTTGGATTACAAGGGGTTGGAGGCAGTACTATATAGTTCGACAAATTGGACAGTCCGATTCTGCCTTGCAAAACGTTTATCAGATTACCGCGGGTCTGCCGTATCGCCAACTAAAAATCTTTAAGCAAAATATCTAACTTGTCGTACAAATCAACCAAGCCAGTAAACCAAAGTGCAAACAAACACCAAGTGCTTAAGTTACCAGTCCGAAAATAAAGAAAAATAGCTGGAAATGTTGTAATTGAAATGAACTCCAAGTTAAAGCTCAACATTTTTCCTTTACACGTATTTGTCCTCCACTGTGTAAACTGTGCGGCCAAAATGAAAGCTCAACAAGCAAGATAATTAATTTAGCCCAAGACTTGCACTGTGCAATAAATAACTGATTCGATTCATAAATTCATGCAAATCTGCCACTCGATATAAATTCTTGCTTCAATGTAAGCAAATATCGTCTTCGACCAACAGATTCCGGCTTCCATTTGAATTACACCCCAATATTGTTCATGTCGGTATGAATAAGCATCCGTTTGAATAGCTTATATGCCTTGAGCTAACAATGTTATTAGCGTCGTCATATTTTGAACCGAGACATTCGATCGATGCGCTCCAAAGTGAATAACCACCCCCTCGATAAGCATCATGATTAGTTTGGAGCCCTTTTGATGCTGGATCAAATGACTAATCATACCAAAAGGGCAGGAGTCATAGGATGGCTTACAATAACAATCGAACGTCAGTTTAGAAATTAAAATAAGAAATAATCATTTTGATAGTTTTTAATTGCTTAATTTTAATTTTGGCAAATTTGGATCCAATGATTTTTTTTTTAAATTTATCTCATCATCTTAGACCTAATCAATAAATCTACATAATCAATATTAGCAGCTTATGATTCGAAAACCAATTATATAATAATATTATCATTTTAATGCATACAAGTAGTTTGAATGCAAATTTTATCAAATTTAAAGCGACAAAATTACTCTTTTAAAATATAAGGGTTGAATTTATTTTAAAACCTGTAATAAATTAAGTTTTGGCATATTTCTCACAAAGTCAGAATTTATGAATGTCAACACAACATGACGCTGTTTAATGCAGTACTTTTATATGGCCTATATAAAAACGAACGAGTTTTCGCGTTAGTACATTGTAATTACTGTTTTTCACAAATAAATACGATTTGTCCGGTCGATTATGGTCAGAATTGAAGCACTCAAAATGTCCGGCTTGTTCCAATTAAATAATACTGGGCGATATTTTTTCTAATGATATATCTATTCGTATGGTGATGGTTCTAATAAAGATATAGCTTTCGAACGTTATTTATATATAGCCAATTACTTGGCAAAATAGAGTTGCAGCCAAGGGTCAATTTTAGAGTTGAAAACATTTCATCCACTGGCAGGAAGCCAGGATGGTCAACACATAAAAAACATTACGAAATTATGTCTTTCGACCCTTAACACTTTGTATGTGAACGCTAAAATTTATATATATTTTAAGCGTGGAAGCTTTTTAAGCAGTAAAACGTATATCAGTAGAACGGTTGCATTTTTCAGCGCTAAAAATACAACCCTCTATGGACATTCGCTAAGTGAGCTTTGAAGAAGGAAGTTAGAAACTTACAACAAAGCTTTGAAATCTCCGGTTGAACTTGTGTAGAAAGGAAAAGTACTCTGTATATAAGAGCAAGATTCTAAATTTAAAAACCATGTAAATTAAGAAGAATGTAAATTAATTTTAATTGGGAAATGCATCGAATACTTTCTTGGCAATCTGATTGTCGCATTTCGTGACAAAAAAGAAAAGGCTTAAATCCAATCTTATAAATTCTGTAGATTCTAGCAGCTGATTGCGGAAAAACAGACACTGCCCAAACAAATAGAAGGTTCTTATTGCAGACAAGGGTGGTTGAGGTCGTAGGATAGTCAGACCGAAATTGCAACGTCTATATTTCATACGAAGCCCTGAAATATAATTTAGCGGCGCTGCAATATTCGCTCACATTTGGAGATTAAACGACATCTTTCGATTTCTTACGAAAGATAAATAAATATTTTGGGCATTGCCAGAAAATTTCGCTGACGATTTTACACAAACCTTTATATATTTATATATTGAACAAATCAATATTATATATTTATATATTGAACAAATCAATATTATATATTTATATATTTATATATTGAACAAATCAATATATACAACTATTGAGTATAGGTTTACCTCTACAATCAAAATCAAAGATGAATCTCTTTTAACGCATATTTAGAGAAAAATATGACCATGATGTGTGATCAATGATGCCAAAAAAATTCAAATGCCATGATATTCTAACATCGGATATTCTTCGATTTTTTACGTAATTTAGAAGGTTCATTCGTAATAAATTCAAGCAAATGTAGCTTATTTGAAATCTTGGATGCATTTTTGATTTTAAACTAGTTGTGTGCGAGCCACGTAATAGACCACGTCCCTAGACAAAGAAATCCAGTGGTGTCAGGTCTGGAGACCGTGCGAGCCTCGAAATAGGGCTGTCAAAAGAATTAATTTACACAACAGAGATACCCAAAAGATATTTTCTTAACCCCGACCCTGGCAAATTGGTATCTCTTCAAGTTTAACGACTTATTGAATGATTTGTATGTATTGTAGCATATCGTTGGAAAGGGTATAAAGTAGAAAACTTTTTAAAGCTAAACTAAGTTCAAAATAGTTGTTAGTTTTTTGTTTAAAGAATTTAGAAATCGATATTTCTCGAAGCTCAGAAGTGATTTTTTTAAAAGCAATTGCATAAAATAATGATTTATTTAGATTAAAAATACATTAAAAAATACAAAACAGATAATCGGTGCTATTACGACTATACAGGTAGTCCTCGACTTACGACGGTTCGACTTACGACTATTCGTGATTATTAATCATGCATGAGCATTATTAATAAGGAAGAAAAGAGTATGCCTGGCTTTAAGGCATTTGAGGATCGTTTCACACTCTTATTGGGTGGCAATATTGATGGATATAAATTGAAACCATTAATGATTTATCACTCTAAAAAGCCGAGAGCCCTCAAAGGAATCAATATTGATATCTTACCACTATATTACCGCGCAAACAAAAAAGGGTGGATGACACAATTTATTTTTGAAGACTGGTTTTTAAATTTATTTAATATATTTCAATATACTTTTAATGCCATACAATGCACCAGGACATCCAGCACACAACGGAAATTTACATCCTAACGTTAAAATCGTGTATTTACTCCCTAATACCACCAGTATTTTGCAATCCATGGACAGGGAGCTATGGCCACATTTAAAAGCCTATTATTTAAAAACTACATCTGATCAAGCAATACTAGCGCTCGACGATGGAAAATCGTTTTAAGAATTTTGGAAGAATTTTAATATTCACCATGAGATTAAAAATATAGGAAAGATATGGCAAGAGGAATACACTACAAATCTCATTGTAGAACTTTGCCAGAAACTTGATATTAATATTGATAATGAAGACATGAACCAACGTATAGAAAATTATTTGGAAGATCCTACAAATGAATAATTATTATGGATCGAAAATCAAAGAGTTGAAGAAGAGACCAAAGAAAAAGAAATGGCATTGGAATCTCCAAAAATATTTATATTGAAAGAAATGGATGCAAAGTTCCTTCAAATTGACCAAGGAATTGAACTGCCGTATTCAGGAAGATTTTTCTTGCTACAAAGAAATAAACAGGGGAAAAAAAACAACAAACAACTCAACTAAAGTTGAATATGTTTTTTAAAAAGACTACTACTGCTTCTTCTTCCACTACTGATAATGAGGCAATGGATTATATTGGGAAAGATTTTAATTCGAGGACAACCTGTATATTAAAAAGTTATAACGATTTGAAGATGAAATTTTGGGTAATTTTTCAAAATGCCCAACCCTAACATATAGGGCATATGGACTATGTGTGAATCCTAGCAAAATACCTCTTAGCCCCTTAAAAATTACGTCGATCCATGTGCCAAACACCCTGCATATAGAAAAGATTCGAATACTCGAATATTTTATGAATTTCTTATTCGTTATTCGAATAATTGATTTTACGAATGTAATAGTCGCATCCGATTTTGCAATGAGTCGAAATATTTTCTTCAGCGTTTAAAATATACTGGTTAGGCGTAAAAATGGATTTTAATAATTCGTATCTTAATTGATTCCATAGAAGAATACATATTATTTTCATATAAATGTTGCGGAATTTGATGTTTTATTAAATCGCGCGTTGTGCTTCAGAAAAACATCTCTTCAAATGGTTTTTTGAATAGATTCAATCCAAAATTACGCTCGTTCTGCGGCGATAAATCTACTTATTTTTTTTTACTTTGTGGCCTATTGATTAAAATACAAAATATTAACAGGGCATAATGATTTAGGCTATTATTCCGAATATTGATAATATTTATTTTTTAGCCTTTAAATCGTATTATTTCAGTCGATAATTGGGTTTTTAAGTAATTTAACGGATTATTGTTACGTTGGCCCTTAGGCTATACACGCAGTTAATAAATATGAATTTTACCATATGGTCACGTATCTTTTTTATCCGTAAGCTTACAATTCAATTTTATTACCTGCGCTCAATTTTTGTGCAATATATTGCTTTATTTCAATTAGCTTATTTACTTCTATCTGAATTTGAATAATTGGCTTCCAATTAGTGCTATTAATCGACGCTGAATTGCTTTTATATAAATATATATTCAGGTTTGTAAATATATTAGGACGTCTTTAAATTATCTTTTAATTAAAATGCAATGCATTTTCAGACGGAAGAAATTATTATCTATAAATATGGAATAAGTTGGATATATTTGTGATTAATCCGTGCATTAAATGTTCTCAATTTTCCCGAAATGAAAATTTCCTTCCACAAATCCCATACAACGGAAGTTTCTAAATGAATCGGAATTTGAAGAGGTATTTTAAACGCAATTAAGATTTTTCTTGCCAAGATTTTACATTCGTACTTTTTGCAGCTCGTTAATAAGTAGTCTATGTCGCACTACTGCGACTGTGCAATTAGACCCTAATGGGCCCTAATTACAAAGGAAACTTTAAGAAGCCGCGAATATAATTCGAAAACTTTTAAAAACCCAAATTATGTATATCAAATATGCATATTATTTCCTTGCAAGATTTCACACCCTCCTTTTTTGCGGTTCCATCGAAACTTTCGCGGAAAAACGGGCGGCTATGCCTCATCGTGGAATTGCCAAGTCGACAATGCGCCGCATTTTCATAATTCAATTTGAGCGATGTAATGGAAATACTGAGTGGTGGACTTTCATTGCACCCTTTTTTTACCCAACGGAAGATTGTCATGGAGAACGCTTTGTAACTTTGCGCCGAAGAATTTATACCGATGCGACGGTTTTAGCGGCGGATATAAATTTGATTTTATTCCATCGCGGACATAAACTCGCTTTTCCGACGGAAGTACGAGGGTCCTTAATGTGTTTTTTTTCTCGTGAAAATAAATTAATTCGGTAATAATTTAAATTAAAAATACATATTTTCAACTCGAGCGCTGCACCCGAAGATCGCGTCGGGCTCGACGCGAATTGCCGGCGCAATATTTTATCAGGAGCGCGGAAATAATTTTCTAACTTTTATTCCGATACCGACGAAACTTACCCTTAGATACTCACCCTTTTAAAATACGGCGTCAATAAAAACAGTCGTCCGCATCGAATAAACATTTTATATTTTTATATCATCATTTTTTAATTCATATTTTTGGATATTTAAAATTTGAGCATTTCCCATGTGTTTTTCGCAAATTTCACAAAATGCATCATTGAAAAATTTACATGACAAAAAAATGTAAATAGAATTTACAAGTGCCCGAATTTATGTTTCGACCCTTTTTAGAAGTCTGGAGTTAAATACAAGTTCGGTCATTTTAAATAGTTATTTTTTACACAATAAATATTTTTTATTGAGGCCCAAATTCATCTTAAAAAATATTTAACGCGACACGTATAAAATTTGCATTTGTGCGACTTTTGAGACTGAAAAATTATGATTTATTTGTCATAATTTTAATACATTGAATTTTACAGTCCAATAATATTTTTGGGCTTTTTGAAAATATTTTAAGCTCAATTTTTAAACGAAAAAATTGATTCGTCTTGTACTTTATATAAAAATATAAAATGATCTCCGTAAATTTTCTCCGGGATTTTTAAAGTGTTCATAAAGCCAAATATTTTTAAATCCAAATGCAAAAAAATAATAGAATTTTCGAACATTCGATTTTGAATCATGTCGATTTTTTCGCATGAAGTCCGAAATAAATTCGGAATATTTTTAACATTATAAAAAATGGCTTTAAAAATCCACGGAAAATTAAATCTAATTTTTAAACGTCATGCATCTCGCGTAAAAAATATGCAAATTATTTTATAAAGTGTATATTTTAAAAATCATGAAATTTATTAAAAAATATTTTTTTATCTATAAAAATTGAAATTTAGTCGTAATTTGCCTTGAAATAATATTTTTATTTCTATGGATATTTTAAAATATTTTGCATATCTTTAAAAGCGATCTTAAAATTATTCGCGAAAAACGGCACCCTTAAATTTTTCAATCGAATTTATAAATAGAAAATGGGGATAACGCGTTCATTGTTGGCGTAGTCTCTCCCGATGGTGTCGAAGAGAGTGGGATGAGCGTCGCCAGGCGCCCCTGAAAAATTTGAAGGTGCCGTCTACTTGTTAGAGCGCTTTCTTACCTCTAGCGTTGCTGCGCTCCTGGTGGCTCGTTACAGGCGAAGTCGCACGTTACAATCCCGCACAGGACTCGGCTGGAAAAGCTGGATCGGCAACCGAGTATCCGGAAAGGGCGCCACAACTCCTAAGTCTCGGATGGCAGAGGCGTCGAGAGATGCGTAGCAGGCGAGGGGCCCATGCCAGCAGCTGCCAGGTCCAAGTGCCATGAGTGCACTGGGAACACTGCGATAGCCTGGGAGGCCTCATGTTATGAGAGTGGTGCCGGAGGAAGGTAGAGACGATGGGTGGAGACCAGCACTGACGTCGTCCGAGAGGGATGATGTGATTTTATACCGCCAGGGGACATTTGTCAGAGAGAGAAAGAAACATCAGAGGCTTAACCAAGATGCGCAAAGCAATCGGTGCATACGATAGAGAACTGCAACGGTCACTCGATTAAAAAATAAATCTATTAATTAATCTGTAAAATATTCGTAACAGAAAAGCGCGACGATCACATGCGCATATTAAATCCGATTCCTTTAAATATAAACGTGTATTCATAATATCATAACACGCTTATAAAATAGCGAATCACTGTCCTTGTTACGCCTTTCGATACTTCTGAGCATGTGCAAAATTTCTATGGCAACCGATTTCCAAGAATCTTGATTCAATCCCTAAACGAAGGGCCGATTAGGATCTTAAAGTTAATATTCAATTTATTCGTGACCTTCGTAATAAAGCTCGTTGCAGTTGCACATGCGATGGGCGTTGCTTAGTCGTGCAACCCCCGCCAGTGCGCTGCCGGGGTAACCATGGGGTGAGGATGCCGCCTGGCAACAGACTCACCCCCTACGGCCCATAGCGACCCTCACATCAGCCGCTGGAAATAATATGCCCCCAGTATCAGGGGCGCAAAAAAATTTAGACGGTCTCGACGAACTCTTTCGATGTTACTACCCTATGACTGCCGAAAAGACGATGACGTCGAAAATTTAATCAAACTATCTATAAACATGCTTCGCGCTTTCCCCGTAAAAAAATTGATCAATTTTTTTGCAAACATATTCACATCAACAATAGTTTAATAACAAATAATTGCAATAAAAGCATTCATCTACATAATAAAACAATGCTCAATAAGATCATGGAAGTAAGTGCAAAAGACATCAGTTGACTTTCAACAAGTTCTTACAAATCCGATGCCAAAACAGCACAAATCCGATTATAACACGCGAAATTTCAATACGACAACAGAACGCTCAAAGGATATAAATTAGATACGCATCGACCGACGGCAATGATAACCCAAACGGCCGCACCGACGGACGGATAAAAATATTCCGCAAATCAAAGCAAATACATCCAAATGACAACTTAATTAATTGGCACTCTCAATTATTAAGCCGGTGTGTTTACAACCACGATTTCATTAAAAAAAACACCCCTCGCGAGCTTACAAAGCTTTAAACATGCATCCATTACATTAGAGCGTTTGCGCTTACATATTTTACGCGCCCATAACCGTATTAATTAGCGGCGAAACGTCTTGTAATATTTGATTTGCGCTAAAAAATGCATTCGAATTTATTAAAAGCATGAACGCATTTTAATTTATAACTTACGCCGCAATTTGCATTAATTAAAGCGATTTGGGATGGTTTAATCCAAATATTCGTAATTTGAGTACGCTCAATATATTTTTGTCATTCTATCAATTGCATAACATTTAAAAAAATCAAAAAATCCATATGATATTTATCTATTTAGAAAATTTGGTTTATTCAACGACAAATTTACATATGATTACGCATTAAATTAGAGCTTACGAAAAAGTGTTATTTAAATGAAATTGAGATAAATATAAAGATATAATCATGTTTTATTGTATATTATTGTATATGGCATTCGATCAATTATTTTCATAATATATTAAGTTTTGTATTATAATAAATTAGCCTCATTTCAAATAAAACATGTTTAAATCATCCAATTTGTTGCGGTTCAATTTGTTTTTTATTTGGCAATGTTGTTTAGTTAAATTGGTTAATTTATTATTATTTGCAATTCATCAATTAAAATATAATATGAACATCGAAATTAATCATGGGATTCGTTGTAAAAGCCTGTAAAAATATAATAATTTAATCCTATAAGTATCGTCGAAAAAATAATTACAGAGCTTTTAACTTAACATCTGAATGATGTTTTAAAGCTATTTGAAAATGTAATGATTGTTTTTAAAGACAAGAAAACTATTAAGATTAAATATGCCATCAAATTAGGATGTATAGATTTTTTAACACCTTTTTAATGTGCAATTAATTTAGTTCTGCATACAATAAGTGTTAATCTTGTTTACTTTCGTATTAAAATTTACAAATTTATTATCATTTACAGGCTATTGAATTGCATATATTTTTTCGCCCAACGTTTCATTGAATTGTAATTTATTTTTGAAAGTTATTTGAATCATAAAATCACCCTTTGAAAAATACTCAAAGCGAAACAATAAGGCTACCGGTTTTTAAACGTGACCGTCGGGTCACGTTGTCGTCGCACCCTTCGAACATGTGATCTAAAGACCAATATAAAAAACGTCTTAATAAATCAAAGTATATTTTTTCTTTGTCGCTCATTTTAATAACTTAAAATAATATTGGCCTAATCATTATGCTTAAATTAAGCTCGATTTTAAATAATCAATGATACATCAGACGTACGTAGAACTGTAATTATCTCATTATCCCCCGCAAATAATATTACAGAATATTCTTCTAATATCATATTTGAATAATGAAATAAACAGAAAAACAGCCAATTTTTATTCCTTTCATATCATTAATTTAATTTGCTTTGCAATTATATATTTTTTTACATAATCAACCCAATTCGAAATGCTTTACAAGAAAATTCGACATGAAAAAACATTGATATTCGTTCCTCTCAATTATTTTTTTTCTGAGGCCACTTATATAAAAAAAATATTGCTCATTGGGGAGCTTTCAAAGGGTGAAATCGCGGATCCATATTTTTAAGGCTTTGTGAAACCAAACATATCAAAGTGCGTCCTCTAAGTCACGTTGTGGTTACACGCGTTTGATTGCTTAATTAAAAAAAATAACGAAATAAAGGCGAAAATGTAGATGAAAAGGTCTCATTGTATAAGAATCATTTTCTTCGCGTCAACAAAACATCAAAGAAATCTTGATTAAATGGTTGTAAGTCACATAATTTCATATTTTTCTTAAATCAAAAGTATTTGAATGCAAACGTATTACATCGCAAAATATTTTTCATGGAAACGATTTTATATGTAGCTATAAAAGTATGCTTATAAAAGAGACCTTTCTGTACATTTTTTTCAATGCCTCTTTTTGACATGTGTAACATTTAGTCCGTCAGGTGAAAAGGAATTTGGTACAAATATTCAACAGACTTATCCTGAATCCATTGTCAATGTTACATTTCCATATCTGAAGCAAATATAGGGTATTTTTCAATACTAAAATATAAAATATAGCAATAGATATACACTTATTTAATTTAAATAAGCCTGAAGCCATATTTTAAAAAAATCCTCATTTTATTGATTAATATTGTATAATAAAATTCCAATTTTTTTATATAGCCACATATGCGAAACTGCAGTTATTTCGCATATTTAAAATTACGGCATGGTTTGCAACAATTAGGCCGATATGCATGATGTAGCCAATTAGGGTTGAAAATTTTTCGAATATTCCAACCCTTCAATCATTCAGTTGGGGGAAAAAGAGATGCGAGGAATTCATATGTCAGTTCCTATCCCAATACGTCATTACATATCACAAATTTGCTGTTGTTACAACACGAAAGAGCTTTCAACGGCTCCCCTACGAAGGGTGAAAATGTATCGATTTGATATGAGTTCATTTCAATAAATAATGAATACCATTTTGGATTACAACTTTTTCCATAGTGCTTCACTAATAAAGAGGTGGGTTTATCAACATTTTCACATCGCCATAAACTCATCATATTATATGATATTAATAAACATTATTACCACTTATATTCAATCAAATTCGTTTAAAAAAGCTGCTTAAATTTTCGATATTAAATCTAAAATTTAATTCAAAGCGTTTCTCATAGAAAAGTGTTCATATTTTCTATAAATTGAAGTAAATCGATCAACTGATTGGATTCTGCATTTATTGGTTGATACAGTAAAGTCTGTAATTAACAACATATTTAAAATATCACTCAATAAGTTCGTAGGATTGTTATTAAATAATTGCAAAAAAGGAGCCCCAGATGCCCAATTATTCATTGATGTATTATTTTTTATATTACAAAATTATTATATCAACGGATTCAAAGACTAATCGTAAAAATCGTAAATATTTTTGAATATGATTCGTTTTTCTATCTAATATATTAAATTTCACATAACAACACTTTATTGAGTACATGTATTTCAATTTAATTTAAACATCAGTATATTTGTGAAATATTTCTGTGGATTTTTTCCTCGTCTTACAACGAAAAAAACCCCTTTCACATTTTTCAAATGTGACTTTATACGTCCGTTGTTGATTCAATCTTATTCAAATATCGAAGCATAATAGTATATTAATGGATGTCAGATTCACATTTGCTATACGATGCCCCATCCAATAAAAATACACATGTACTCAAATCATATATTGCGTTTGAATGCAATTTTACATGGATCCAATATTAAACGAACATTTTCCGTGAGAGTTCCACCAAATTGAGTACTCAACAAAGTAGAAAATGCCGGAATAAATCGCAATCACAGTCTCCGAAACCCTTAAGAACTTCAGACATATTTTTGCTCACCGTTTCTATCAGATTTATCGATTGTTTTGAAAGGAACTATCCCAAACTGCCTTATGTAATCTTTCTCAACTTACAACTGGCTTCTATTCGCTTGCCAAAGCAATTTTGGATTTGCCGAAACTTTATATGTTGTATACTTAAATAGTAAAATAACGCGACTGAATATTGTATTATTGATACATCAATGCTGAAAATATCAGATTAAAATATTTTTTTCGAGTAAAATTGTTCTGCAGCAGGTTCAGATTTTAGCCGTGCACAAGTTGCAAATTGGAATTCTCTACAAAGATAAAAACGCCCGAAGTTGTAAGCACTTTTTAATTTTTAAGCTTTGAATACGAGCCAAATAAAACGAGTGTAACGAGACATTCCAAGGGATGTAATAAGTCCGCCTTGTAAATCAAACAGATAGCGAAACGCTAGACGGTGAGATTAATCGATATTTAATTAATGATCAGTTGATCGCAATATGTCCATGGTTTTCCAATAGGTATTTAGGGAGTTTTCAAGTGCCGCATGAAGGGGTTGAGGTCTATAAACTTTGCAATTCATGAACTACTTGCTAAGCACTGGTATGCACGCTGTGGAACCACCCAACTTTTGAACTCAACATCATGTTAATACTCAACAGCATTATATCAATCCGTTACATTAACACTTAATAATCTATTTTCTCGCTTGAGTGAGATCGTATGTTTTCATCTCACGTAGAATTTAAGAGACCTAAGCTCAATAATAGTAAACTAGGATCGCATCGGGGTTCATGTAAGAAGCGAATTGATTCAATTAGATTGTGGATGCCGAGATAAATATCCTCAATTTGTTTTAGTCTCTCGCATTTACACCGCTATTGGACAATCCAATAGGAATAAAAACCAAACGGGGAGGAAATTGAAATGTATTCGTATGAATGCTTAAGTTATTTGTTTATTTATGCAAAATGTATAGAAGTCATGTAATATCATATAATTCTGAACAGCTTCTAAGTTTTTAACCCTTTAATTAGTGAGTTAATTTTTATAGCACACATGTTTTAATTAATAGATGTACCCATAAAGATTTTCGTTTTTTAAATGAAAGACATTTTAAATTTATTACATAATGTAACTTCTATCATTAGATATAACCTTTTCCTACCTTTTTGATAACATTCAAATGCCTCTGTCATAAAACATCATGGAAAATATTATAAAAGTCCATTATCGATCTCATCGTTTGTTTTGTAATTTTTCTCATAAAAAAATAATACATAGATCTAAAAAGATAGAAATCTGACGGAACGATGTCTGGAGAATAAGGAGGATATCGAATTGTCTTCCATCTAAGGCTGTTTACATTTTTCCCGCATTATTTTCGCCATATGGGGCAAATAGCGTTAATTCTCGTTATTTCACTTGTCTTCGATACACGAGAAAGGGTAGTTTTTTTAGTATTTCCACCACTAAACGTAATCTAATTATTCACAATATGGTATTGCATTTATAGTTTATCCAGGTTTAAGTGTTTCAAAATGAATGATACTCTTGCAGTTCTACCAAACAGTTAAGATATTTTTTTGTTGTTGTCAGGCCGGGCTTAGGGGTTGGTTTTGCTATCTGATCCTTCGATAGTCATTGATTTTTGCGTCCATAATTAGATTAAAGAGTTTATTTCTCATCCCCGGTTATTAAATTACCTAAAAACGTCGTTTCGCGTGGGTTGATGCGGTTGGCCAGGTTCTCTTTGTTTAGTTCGTGCGGCACTCATCTTCCTTGTCTCCACTCCTTCCCGATTTTTTTCAGATTTATTTGAACACTCGACCATGAGAATCCGAGTTTGGCCGATATTTTTTCAATAGTTACTGTTAGATTACTTTCTGTTTCAGCAGTCAGTGTAGCAGCATCCACCTTACGCAGTCTTCCACTTCCAGAACAATTTTAATAAATTCTTCACTTGACGAAAATCGATTCATTGTAAATTGGGTTGTTAAATTTGAATTTTAAAAATCACAATTTATTCTTGATGAATATAGTCACCAAAAGAGTATAAAACACGGCTTGAAAGTGCAACTAATCCCCAAAAACGATCAAGCAATAAAACGAAAACCATTTTGGGTTCTACTAATATATATATAAAATATTTTTTGTTTGTACTTAGATTGAAGAAATATTTGCTATTTTTTACCTATCATAATTTTTAAATAAAAATTATAGTAGAATAAAATAAAGTAGTAAAGCATAATTATTATTTTCAACATTTATGATGTTATTACTTATATATAAACACCCCTTTGTATATAATTATTTGTTCATCAGTGAGATCTTATATTTAACTTTACGCTTTGATCATCGATTTAAAATAACAGATAATATGTAAATTATGCCTAGTAAAATTAATAAACACAATGGTGTACTTTAAAATATATTTGCTCTCAAGGTAAGATGAGGGCAATTTAAAACATGGAACGAAACCTCATAAATACCCATATAATATGAAAACATTTATATGAAGATAGATGGCCAAATATGTATCCAGTTAAATGTTCAGATCATATTAATAATTATTTTTTGAATTAAATTATGCATGTTTTTGAGGTAAACATTTAGAATTTATCATACAAATTCAGCTAAAACTGTGGCGAAAAATTCACATTATATTATCTTATTTAACTATATATGGAAGGTAATGGAATACCTTAAGAATAAGAGATAATCGCAATCTTCCCGTTATTTAAAATTATGTTTGAATTGTTTGTGTCATTCTTTAAATCTCCATAAATTTTATATTTTTGCGTATAAATTGTAAAAATTTAAATGGTTGGTTAAAATATACAAATCCCGAACAAATAGTCATCCCGAGAGACAACAGGACATGAACCTTACAAGCGAGCTTTTCCTAGCTTTCCGGGACGTGGTGACGCAATACGACCAGAAGGATGGCACTTAAGAGAATTATTCCAGAATATCGAAGTACGACAGATAATAGTACTTCAACTAAAGTGAGTTGGAAATACATTTTTTCTGTATTTAATTCCAATATGCTGTTGGGGATAAAAATGATAATTATGTTTAAAAATTGCGATTTCATTAGGAAAACCACCTTGATAATGAATTAAAACACTATTTAATTCGATTATAATTTAGTACAATTTAATATAAGAGTATTCTTTCTAATATTGTGCTTACTTCAAAGAAAATAAAATAAATGTATAGTGTTAAAAAATAGCAATTGAAACATATAAAATATATTTATTTTTTAGCAATTCAATAAATACTTCTTAAGAATTTTTATTATAATTATACTCTAAGGTATTGAATGTATACTTAAAATTATAATTGATTAGTTGTGTTTAAGAGTTTCAATAATACTAATATTTTTGAAGCTTTCGTTAACAAAATACATTAAGCAATTCCTTGTGAAATATTCTATATAATCGCAATGATTAAATTGTAAGCCTGTCCGAGATGAACCCGAATACATTTGGTTTTCATAATTTTACCATATCATATAACAAAATGGAGTTTGATTGAGTCGATTGTATTCTTGTTTTGCAATTTACGAATAATTTTCGATACATGGAACAGATCAGAACGCTGATGGAATACAACGTGCAAAATAATAATCTGGGTTGAATTATAGGTTGTCACGTATAAAAGTCGTGCCGATGGTGCGCAAAACAATTATTGAGGAGATCCCTTGTCATGATTCCATAATGTGGAAACTAGATTGGAAATGGAAAATCCTAATTTCAATCCGTGATAGCCAAGTAGGCGCAAATTGGTTATTGGCTAGCGCAGACATTTTCCATTTTCGTTGCAGCGTCCACCCAACCGACATCATCAAAAGCCCAAACTCTCCCAATTTGCCTCGTTTTCATAAAGGCATTTTCATGATGACAACACCAATCACCGCGATTTACAAACACATTAAGCCTTAAATTGGTGTCCCATTATGATGCAAGTGTGACCCAATTTATTCGTTTTTCGACCGGGTATCAATTCGTTTAGGCAAAATAAAGTCGTTTAAGTATAGACTATCATATTACACGCGCGGCAATCAATAAATTCCATCGATGGAAGAATATTTCTTTGGAAAATCCGATTGAATTTTCCAGGACGTATCGGAGGCGTTACAGTGTAAAATAAGGAGTTCAGCTTGCCTTTGTCGGGAAACTCGACGTTTTCCGCTCCATTTCAGCTCAATCACTCCATCACCACTCATTCACTGCAAGCTCGTCGATTTTTATGAGCTGAGCCTCAAAAGCGAATATTATGTACAATGTCGATTCCATTTTTTAGTGCCAATAACTTTGAAGTGCATATTAAAAATGATGACATTGTAACAAGAAGCCACACTTGTTTGAATTTTCATTTAAAGCCATTGTAAACTTTAAATAATATGCATATAAAATGTATTTCAATTACCTAATTGCATCTCCTTGATATGATTAAAAGACACATGAAAATATCTTTTCTGAATTGCCAAAATGATCTGCTAAATAACAGCATTGATATTGAATGTATCTTACGGAATAATTTATTCAAAATCTATAAAAATGAAGAAGTGTTAAAATATATGCTCTTATCATGGTCGCGTAAAATATTTAGTTAAATTTGAAAAAATAAAATTTTCTCAGAGAAAATTCCTCTCTCTTCATTGCATTGTAACAGTGGTCTCCATATTCACTAGATCATAAATTCCACAGAATTCTTCATCTCAAATGTTTTCTGGAGTGTGATTAAAAGTGTTCAACAAGAACGAAAGCATATCCATCACGAGACCCAATGTTGTCATCTGAACCAAAGATTCCAAAATTAAGTATTAGATAAATATACATATTTTCTAATATTTTTACACGATTTGAAATCAAAATATTTAAAACTGACAGAGCCATGACGTATTAAATTAGTAACACTTGACCTGGTTGATTCATCATGATTAAATTGTATTTTACAAAATAAAGTTATATACACTTAATAATGAAATATGATATTTGATCATATTATTCATATTAAAGGAATCCAAATATTTTATGATGAACTGTGTAAAATATGCTTTTTATGCATTTTTGAGATCAATTCAATTAGATCGCACAAAAACTAATTGTCTTACATCCCTAATGGGCACAAATTCTAATTACATTCAACCTCCCTGAAGCGTCCAATTCGTTTGTGGCGTCTTTTACGTAAGCAATGGATAAAATAAGTAAGTAATAAGTATTCAATGTCCCATCGCGCGTATTAGTCACTTGCATTTGTTAACAAACTAAGCACATACAAATTTTGTATTGGTGCCAATATTCGACGCTATAGAAATTCATTATATCATTCACACATCATTATTAGTCGATAAATTTGGGTTAACGATTTATACAATCATGCGTTGTACACAGGAAGCTCTCCATCTCTGTCTCTCATACTTAGTTACCAAACTGCGCTACGTTTTATCCATCTTTGTCTCTCTTCGAGCCCAACGTACGAGAGTGCTCTTTCTGAATCACTAGAATTCGCTCGCAAATACGCGATCATCCTACCATACAGGCTAATATTTTTCGATGACAATATAAGTGCATGACCTCATCGAACGCCCATTTGAGAGCGTGCGATGCATCATCATGCTTAAATGCATATATAGAGATAAAATTCAAATATTCAATTAATGACAAATTAACATCGATTGTTCGCTTTTGCGCTCGGACTAAGCGCATGTGTAATTTTGATACACACCTCAACGCACAACGTCCGCGAAAAATCAATTCGCACACGAATAATTTTATATGCTAAATGCCGCTGTAAATTGCAACGGCGAATGATAAATGTGTTTGCATATAAATAATTATCTCCACTGTACGTGAAGGGATGTAGGGCGCGTTTGTAAAAACGTGCACGAACATGGTGCTTATTCTGGCAAATTAATTCGCATCAAGCTGAAAAAATCACCGCAGTCGGCTTACTTTGATCTGGGATTTATTTTATAATTTCATGAAACATCACAAGTCATTTCATAGAATCAACCAACCAAATTAGCATTTGAAAACTTCTCGATCCGGATGCTTGTAAACGGCTCGTATTAATTTTTCACGCTGGCTTATGTAAGATGAAATCGAATTAATTTTTCTGCAAATCGTGTACGATTTCATAAGATTCATTTATTTTATTGACTTGTACGAAACATATGTTTTATGTTTCATTGAATTTTATATGTGGAATGTAATAATATCACTCAATAAGTTCGTAGGATCACCTGCGAAACTGAAATATTTTTAATAAACGACATAATAAAACCACGATTTTATTCATCAACGATCTCTTTCGAGAGTGATATATTCATTCTTACGCTTCTCTAACATTTCCATACGTTTTTTATAGAACACTTTGGACTCAAAATAGGCTTCAGTTTCGGCAACCACTTCTTCATTGGAGCCAAATCTCTTTCCCTGGAGCATTCTTTTTAGGTCTGCAAACAGGTAGTAGTCGCTGAGAGCTAGATCCGGTGAATGCGGAGGATTGGGAAGCAATTCAAAGTGCAATTCGTACAATTTTGCCATCGTTGCGATCGACTTGTAACACATTGCATTGTCTTGGTGTAAAAGTACATTTTTTTCTATATTTAGAGTTGTTTTTTCGCAATATCTTACATCAAACGAACCAATAACGGTATATAACATTCGCTATTGATGGTTCTTTCCCTTTCTAAGCAATCGATATACGGAAATTTGCGTTATGGGTCGCTTTGAGCGGTTTTCGCCGGTTGCTGTCCACTGATAACCTATATTACAAGGGAATCCAATCCCGGGATCCTGGTCTATTTTAGTTGCTCATAAACCCCGGGATTAGTAAACGTAATCCCGAAAAATTCGTACACGTTGAAGGCTACTAAATCAAGACATTCTCGCCGAAATCTGGACGCTTGGAAACAGTGGCGTAACTACTAATCGGCGAGCTTATGCAAAGCCTAGGGACTGTAACTGTCTAATCTATATACACATATATACAGTACTTATATATTTTTTCAAATTGTTACATTAACCTTTCTCTACCGGTGATGTATTTACTACATCTCGACTCTAATAATGGAAATTTTGATATGAAATATAATAGATACGGGGTTCAGAATTTTTATGTTCCTCCGTAATATAATTACGAATCACATCAAAGTATTATAGTATATAAGTATTCATCTGTAGCCACAGAAATAAATAATTTGTCGGGAAATCGGGAATTTCGCAAGTTTTAGTATTAAATAAATGGACTTATTAGTAAATTTTAATGAAAAGTATCAATGTAATTTCATCAAATCAGGATTCATTCAATTGTGTGCAAACGCGGTACCCAATTCGAACAAAGCTTTCTCGTGGACAAATATTAATGCAAAACAGTGAATACACTACTTTTTAACATATTTAAGATGGCAGAAATGTATATAAATATCAGATTATTATGAAATTTTGGCACGTATTATTTGAACGTTGTTCATTTCTAAAAATTATATGGCTATGTCAATAATGGCGCCAACTATATATTATCCTAAGAACTTATTGAGTGAAATGTTACATAAACAGTTAAAACATATACTTTGACGTATACTGAATGAATATATTTGGCGAGGGCTTAATATTTTCAATGTTTTCTTCCCAATTGACAATAAATTTAATATATAAATTTCTTCAATTGAAGTGTTAATCGAATGTTTGAGAAATGGATTTAACGGAAAAAAATCAAAAAATGATGTACATATAATGTATTTGCAAGAAGGCTTTACACTGTATCAAATTACGCTTTGCTTCGAATCGCTTAATTTACACGATGATATTAGATTAGCGATTAACGAGCTTCTAAAAGGCGTTGCATGCATGCGGAACGATTGGTTGACACGGGCGTTGACAGTTTTCATAGCAAGCAATCTTCGCTCCTCCGTTTATATTATACAGGGTGTTTGGCATATGGATGGACAAAATATATTTAAAGATTAGGAAGGTCTCTTGCTACGTTCCACACATAGGCTCTATATCCTAAGCGTCAGGGTTGTCTAAATAGATTTTTTTTAACATTTTGAAAAAATACCCAAAATTTCATTTTTAAACATGTTTTTTGTATTTTGCAATAAATTTTTAATCTAAATAAATTATTATTTTATGCAATTGGATTTAAAAAAAAATTTTGAACTTCTAAAGTCACATAAAATGTGTAAATAAATAAGAAATATCAACTTCTCTTTCATATTTGCAAAGACGGCGATTGTTCTTTCAATTAGGATTTCTTTTATGGGTACCTCTGTCGATAAATTAATTATTGTGTACGTCCCTAGATAAATAAATCCAATGGTGTCAGATCTGGAGACCGTGCGAGCCAAGGAATAGGGCCGCCAAAAGACATCCCTGACCTGTGAAACGTAACAAAACATCTCCCTAGTCCCCAAAAAAAAATTTCGGTCCATGTGTCACCCTTTATAAATAAATATATATATTATTTTTCAATCAATCAAAAATTTTAAAATATCCATATTGATATTTTGTTATACGATCATATAATATATAATTAGACAGATTTTTTTAATGAATGCATTTTAGACGTCAAATTGAGAGCATTTTACAAAACATATTTCAAGTACTTATTCACAATGCTCAATCAAATAACTATATTTGATTGTAAAAATGGGATAGTCTGAAGGAAATATGGTCTCGAGCTGAAAGATGAATTATTCCTGAAGCTTTTTAAAATAAATTATTGATAAAATTTTCAAGCAGCGTGTAATCATTTATCCCAGTCAATAATTTTCACATTGACAAGTATTTTGGATTAACATTTTCAGAATTTATCGAATCGGTTGCGTTTCGCTTCGGGGAGGCGTGAAAACTTCTTTGGCATTACAACCCCACATTCGGGATGTAATATGCCAAGATTTATTCGACCGCCTAATTTAACAATTGCCATAATTCAATTTAACAAGGACCTCAGTCAAATTCTATTTGCGCGAATTTCCATTGTACACATAATCATAATACATCACGAAATGATGTTAACTATGAAAACTAAACAATATCGAGTTATCGCCAACTCCATTGATAATCAATGGGCCATTTTCACGCGCCGCCGCTGACAATAGGGAAATAATATCGATGACAATATGTCGACAGGACCGCAATCAACGTCGGCCATAAATTAAAAACGCCATGTAAAATAATAGAGTGTCATGGCGCTGCGAAAAATACCCCGATTTGTACAAAATGCATTAGCGCCGCTCGCTATTATCGAACTTTATGTTTGTTTTATTAATTTGTGTTTTAAGTTAACAAGTAATTACGCACCCTGTACACTGTCGACGTGCGACATCATTTGGACCACAATGTATACGACGTAATAATTGCCTACGAATTTGCATACCTGTATAACGCGAACAGGGGTGGTCGTCTCGTCGCTCTCTAGGTTTTATATTGCAGTTAATATCCAAACATTTTCTTTTTGAACATCTTCGACTTTTCGAAAGAAGAAGTTGTCTCCACGGGAGCGACAGTTGTCTTGGATCTTAACGTTGTAAGAGGGAATCGTTTCCCGGCGCTCTACTGTTTTGCCTCGGAAAAGTTACATCAAATATGCATCGCGTGTTTACGTAAGTGAGTAAACTTCGCCATTCGCGAATTCAGCTGAAATCTTTTATTTGCAGATTCGCGAGGCGTCTAAGGTCAATATGTGCGATTCTTAGAGGATTTTACTGCATTCGAATGCGAAATACTTCTATTGAGGAATTTCATGCAGTTCGAATTCTACTTTTCATCCGATGATAAGAAAAATGTTGCCAATATACATATGGTTTCATAACCATCTACATTAGGTCGAAATAAATCCATTATTCTACGCATGTCAATACAAAATATAATTGTCTTCATAATGAACAACTCATTTTCATATATATTCAATAAGTGTTTAGGCTTTTTATCATAGAAACTTGATGATTTCGACTGAAAATATGAATCCAAATATTTATGGCTTTGGAATGAGGTTTATTTCTTAGAATATAGTATGTGATCCATTTCTCATCTCCAGTGACAACATTGATACATCTTTTATCCGTGGGGAGTTCCACCTCAAATATAAATCCTCCTCACTTTACAAATGCGTTTTGAATGAACGTGTACGATTGATGTTGGATGTAATATGAGTACTATAAATGACACTTAAAAGATTAAGTATATTTTAAACCATTATTTATTTGTTCCTGATTAAATCAAAGTTTGGCTTAAAAGGTAGTTCATCAAACTGAATTTATATTACTACCAAAACAATTTATTGCCATCAATGGCATCCGTTCCTTCAAAGCTAACCATTTAATAAAGATATCGCCCTCCATTATAGTATTTGCTTTTAACCACCTTTCATCCGTCTGTCTGATAAACATGACAACGAATATTTTACAATTTTTGATACCAGCCTTGTTATTCTGAAGGACATTGAATGTCTCTCAAAATCCATCCGAATAAAGGATTTATTCCATTTTGTTAATGACAATAAACAGCGTCTCAATATCTCATATATAAGATGTCAGTAATTTCATAAGCACAATAGAAGACATCTCGCATTACATCCATATAATTACGCCTGTCTGCCACTCTTTTCCTATAAGTAATATGAACCTCTTTTGTATCTAATGTTTTATATTCATAATATAATGTGTTTAATTATATTTGCTCTGAAGGTTGTCATATCTGACATAATAAGCCTTCAATCATAAATAAGACTGATCCAATTCCGACATCCAAGAAACCTCGCTGATAACCTTAATAAATTTTCTCTGTAGGTGGTAAAAATAATTTGATCTTGTGGAAGGTTACAATTTTCTCAATTACCCATGATTAATTCGTAATTTTCAATAATGTTGAAAATCATATGATGTATTTTTTATAATGTCTAATACTTTTATGTTTGAAAATGATATGAATATAGTTGCTGATACCGACGAAGTCTTTCCATTTATACAAGCATTAAATTTAATTGTAAGCTCTCCATTCGGAATATTACAAATCTCGAAGCTATTCATTGTAAATGCGATCTAATCACCACTTAATTGTTGAATGTTTACAATTCAGAGAGCTCCAGACATATCAGAATACATGGACTGAAAATAAGATGGAAGAACATCGCATCTGAAATGTAAAAGCTTACACAGCTTACAGATATGTTTATGTTTGGATATTAGTCATAATATAAAAGCAATTATATTCATGAAGAGAAAAAGCCAGCACATCTCAATCTTAAGAATATTTTAAAATAATAACCAAATAAGTCTGCATGGTTTTCGTTTTATTGCTTGAACGTTTTTGGGGATTAGTAGCATTTATTTTCAATTTTGCATTGCACTTTCAAATCGTATTTTGTGCTCCTTCTGTGACTATACTCCTTAAAAATAAATTGTGTTTTTTAAAATTCAAATTTAACAATCCAATTTACAATGAGTCGATTTTCACCAAGTGAAGAATTTAGTAAATATAAAGATTTGCCCATTTATTACTACAATATTAATAATTTTAGTTTGTAATGCGTTAATTTATTATTTATTAAATTGTATTTTCATATTTTAGCGTTATATTAATGGAATAGCATGCATGTATCAAATTGGTAGTTGATCTTTAATTTTCTTCGACTTCAATAAGGGATGGAGGATGACGTCGCGAGGGTAATTTCATTCAGCTCCACTGCAGCTAGCTTATTTAAGTTTGCTTTGAGCAACTTTGCTATTACAGTATTTTTTTATAAAATATCTGCCATTGAGTTTGGCATTACATGTCTTCCCCACTGAGAAACAGATCCCCGTCGATGTGAAGACTATCTGTGCATGAAGTCCTCAAATATGCGCATTAAATTTATTCCGACTTAAAAGAAAGTGTTTTGCTCCTTTGAATATCTGAGATCTCAAATTGCCTTCAATACTTATTCATCACGAGGAAAATTCTTCATTTGTACAGCTATTGCACCGCTTTCGTGCATTTGCAAGGGACGTCGGAAAATTCATACGAATTAGCAATGATGTTATTAATTACAGGCGTTTGTATTATTTGCAACACCTGGATAGAGCGTAGCTGTTATACCTAATCAATTTTCACTTGGACTAATCAGCGGGATTACAATGGATCGGACAAATCTATAATAGATATTAACTCGGGTGAGCTTGAAAATTTGTCCCCAAATTGATGGTCAGACATATAGGTGGAAAATGCATGCAGGTCTATTAGTGCATACACACTGACTAGTATTTGTTTAGTGGATTCGTTGGGACAACGCGCCGCTAATCTTACCGTAGACAATTGCAATAGTCCATTCCGTGTTGATATTGTTCATATTAATTGAGGTTGTGTTGTTCGGATGGGGCGAGTTGTATTGAAATTATTTCCGAACAAGTTCCACGTCAACAACTGTATCATTCCCGATAAACTAGATTGTCCCTCTGTAATCTTTATGCAAATTCTGAATGTAATTTTTATGCAAAGCAACTCTTTCAGTGTGAAAAATGATAATGAAGATCGATTGAACAATAATCCGAATCAGCTACGCTTGAATGCATCAAATATTTGCTAGGGGAAAGTCAAAACGCGCAACGAAAAATTCTTATTCCCAATTAGATCACCGATCACCTTATTTTTGCAATATAATTAATGCAATAAATCAGAATTAACACATTAAAACAGATGGCTTTCAATCAATTCCATAATACTACTTGAGTGTATTTTGTTGAGTTAACTACATTTTTTGTGGAATTATTACATACAGTGTACTCTCGATTATCCGGGTGCAGATTATCTGGTTTGCGAATTATCCATGTTTGGAATTTATTGAAAGAAAAAAGTCCGCCCGAGGACAAGGATAACTGTCTATGATAAATGTTTGCATAAACGTATGAAATAATTTTTTTTCCTGTCGATTATTGTAGCCAGAAAGATTGGTACAAAAAGAAATGGGTTGCCGAGATGCAAGATTTTTAAAAAAAATAAGTGATTGCACAAAAACAGTATTATTATAAGATTATTTTTTGTCCAAACGAAAGCACATTGAAATCATCTTTGATCCAACCAATGGACCGAGGCGTTATACGAATATCATCAACGAAATATCTTCTGAAAACTTTTGCCGAGGATGATGACAACTTGATCAATTCCTGGAAAAAAATAAGGATTTTGAATGATATACATAGAAAAACAAAAAAGGAAATCTAGTAACATTTATTTATATGGAAACAGATATTATCCACTTTGAAGAGAAAAAATCAAATAATATACAGTAGACCTGCGGTAATACGACAAGCATTTTTAAGGCACTGTCGGACTATGAAGTACTGCCCCCGACCCCTTATAGTTCGGATTTTTTTTGGAAAGTAGTACTTGTAATTATTATAGAATTAACGTCTTAAATATTATGAACGTAGCAGTTATAAAAAATGAAATATTATTATTGGGTTCAGAAATAGGCGAATGTCTGTTTCTCTCCTGAAAAAACTACACATGTATAGCTTCCACCACCTTTGGACATTTAGCATTTTTGAAAGTTTGCCTATTACTTACCAACTTACAAAAATATTCGTTACGATTTTGGCGGCCCAGAATCACACTTTTGCATTTTTTACATAGACGATTCTTTATCGTACACTTGTGCTATACTTTATTAGGATGTTGGATTATAGGGGGCGCCGGATTGCACTGGAGCCGGATTACCGTGGGTTTACTGTATCTGAAATGTGGATTATTGGAAAATTTAAAATGAGTTAATAAAGTAGATAGGAAAAACATCGAAAAGTGTCTCGATCATGATTTAAATGATCCAGGTTTTAAGCGCATGGAAGATGCAAATATCGTTTCTTTTGCTCATCAAGAGGAAGAAAATGAGAGTGACACTACATTTGAATAAAATACCAGTGAATACATTAGTTATAAGTGATTAAAATTATAAAACAATTTTATGTTGTAAATATATTATATTGGAAACTAAGTAAAAAATGACGATTCGGATTACCCGTGTTTTTCAATTATCCGTGCCCTTCTTCTCCAGCACTATCCTGGATAATCGAGAGTATATTGTATAACTCATCACTCAATAAGTTCGTAGGATGAAAGAAATTGCGAAAAAATCTTTTAAAAACTAAAAAGTTTTATTAAAAAAAAATACAGCTGTATAGATTGCAGATGATGAAAATTCCGATAATAAGCTTGGAATCTTATTTTCATTGATTTCAGTATTTATGAAATGATAAATAAATTAAAATTTCAGTATTTTAAAAAACTATATCCATAAAATATTAGGGTGTCCCATAAGTTTCTTTCGTTTTCATAGTAAGAAAAAAATAAACAATAATTCGTATTACATCAAAATTTATTGAATAATATATGATCCATTCTGTTCTATTACCTTTCTCCGTCTCTCCGGAAGCCTCATAATGCCATCTTGCCTAAATTTCCCAGGTTCCTTGGCAAAATATTGATCAAAGTACATTTTTATATCATTTTTTGAATTTAAATATTTACCACGTAAAGAATTTTTCAATGAAAGAAATAAACAATAATCTGAAGAGACAATGTCCGGAGAGTTTGGAAAATGAGGTAAAACATCCCAGTCAAATGATAATAATTTATTTCTGACCAGCAAAGACACATGAGGCCTGGCATTATCTGTTCGCTAATTCTGGCCGTTTTCTGGCAATTGCATCCTTTAGATTGTCTAGTTGGAAACAATATTTTGTTCAATTGATCGTTTCATTTTGCTGAAGTAGCTCATAATAAACTTCCCCCTTTCAGTCCCACCAAATTCATAGCAAAACTTTTTTTTGGATGTAGACCAGATTTAGCTACAGTTAAAGTTTCTGTACCCTTGGTCCAAGACTGTTTACGATGGATATTTTCATAGAGTATCCAACTTTCATCTCCAGTGACAAGTCTCTTCAAAAAATGTTGGCTATTGTGTCGTTGGAGAAGAAGATCGCATGTTGTCAGTTTATGAGGAAGCCACACATCTGAACGATTGATGTAGCCCAATTTTGTCAGATGATTATGGACGGATGATCGTGGAATTTCTAACTTGTTAGCTATTTCGCGAACAGTATATTACGGGTTTTCTTCAACCATGGCTATGATAAGATCTGTGTTCATTTGCGAAAGAAACTTATGGGACAATGTAATACATAGCTTCATCTTAATTACATTGTGTGTGAAAATTGATGAAAAACCACTACATCAAAATTGATTTTATCCCCAGAACAATTTTAGATGGAAATCGATCCTATTCAACCTTTATTAGAATAAAAGATAGGCTTAAAATATCAATTTACCCAAGGATTTCAGACAACATATTTTTAGCCAATATTTTCATTATTTGAAACTTAACAATTCTATAATAATTGCGCTCAATCGTTAATTCAATATATAACAATCAACTTCAATATTGCCAATCACCTAAATTTAATTTCATAAATCAATAACCTACACTTTGATACTATTTAGAGATTTAGATGAAAATATTCATACATCAATAGAATCGATTGTAGATGTCGTTTTTCTTGCAAAGTCACAAAATCAAAGATATATTTTGAACGTGTTCAAAATTTGGAAGCTTTTTTCTCGCTGACTTACTTCCATCCTCGACTTTCATCAATTGCAATTAAACCTAAGGTATGCTCATGTATCATTTGACCCAAATTGTGGAGGCTTTAATATAACTAGGTCATGTGATGTAACATATGCAATACAGCTTCCACATGAGGAAACACGGCATTGATGTCGACCTATTTAGGTATTTTAATTGCAATTATTTTTTAACGTGCTTAAACTCTTTATGGCGATTGATATAGCCGTGTACAATGGCCGTGTAGTGAATATTTTAATTAAAGCGGGTTCTGCAAACACCAGTTTGTAGGTGGCGTCGCATGATGTTTTAGTCCATTTTCATTGCTGTCCTTTATCTAATCTTACAAAACGAATTCTAGCATGGCCATAGTTGGTAAATAGATTGAATATAATTTTACCTTAGTTACCAAATCAGCACATGCACGTATTAGTGCCTTTGAAATGCTTTGTTTTGTCCGCACCACCAGTTGGCGGTGCACCATCGTTACACGTTATTATTAACTGGTGTCCGTTCTTTAGTGGACATGTCCTGTACATTTGATTGTGCAAACCGGAAACGTGACTCAAATATGTAACAAAAAATATTTCCTGCTTTCATCCCATAGAAAAAGTCTGGATATCATTTTATTTCAAAAAAAAAAATCCAATAAATATGTAAATATTCAATGTATCGGCGGCGCCGTCGGTTCTACGACCCCATTGCAATATTTTAATTTGACACTTTCCACCATCAAAGATAGCTCAAATGAAATATCCAAACACTTCCAGATAATCGCACATGGAACACACAATAATTTGGCTTTAACCCCTAACCGCAACCCTCATTGTTCCGGTATAAATCTGCACTTAATTTGCCGCTATATAAAATGTGATAGTTTTAGCGATTTTATATTCCGCTCTAAGGGGAAAATTACACGATGAATTAATTGTTTTTTAATTTGGATGGGGCGATTTTATGGTCTCATGAACAGTTCAATAAATAACTTACACACGAGAGCGGCATAAATTAACTTTGTAATTTATTATGGGGTTGGGTATTTTAAAGCTTCGTAATTCTTTTGTCCTTGTAAATAAAATCACACATTCATTTGCAGATTTAATGCGCTTTTCACCCTATAAAATATTCAATATAATCGAACAGCTTGCTTTATACAGGCGAACACTAAATATCCGACCGAATTAATTTTATTCGACTTTATTGTTAAAAAAAAAATAAGATTATAATCAAATTTTAATCCTATCTTATCTTATCCTATCATAAGAATAACATCCACAAATATTATTTTTATTTAAAGATAAGGATCCGATCTAAGCTATATAAGCTGAGATCCACACTTTTTATTAATAAATCCATAGTAATATCAAATAAAAAGAGGGTTGTTTTAATACTTACAAAGCGTTCCTCGAAAAATATGTATTTCCCCTCATAAATACCCGGAAATTGATGAATACAATGCATTAATCCATTTCCGTCTGTTTTGAGCCTTCACTCTCCAAATGCCAAGGATCGGATCATTCCTGTTTTTTTTTCCCATATTACTATTCAAAAATATATCATTGTTTGTGTTGTCATGTAGGCACAACACGTATTTCGTCACTCGCTTTTATTGTGTTTACTCAAGGCCTACTCAAGTACCCATCCTATCCCATAATAACCATCCTATTCGTTTTACCGATGAATATAAATATGTTTGCGCAGTGATCCACGGGGATCCCAGTTTTTGCAATAACACCTCTTAATTAGGGATTTTAGTTAATCGTTATCAAAATTCGAAGATCAATATTAGTATCTGCAGACTGTTATCACCTATTTTGTGGCATTCCAACCCAAATTTAAAGATACGTTGCATACAAAACAGGGTCTGTTTTTGTGCAATAGATACGTTCCACGGGGAGTCGCATATAAAAAAATCGCATAAAAAAATACTTGAACTAAATATAAAACTGAGGGATAGTTTTCATTATTTTTAAAAACCGCATAACTTTAAATCAATGTAATAGAATGTACCAAAAATCGCATAAAAAAAAGTTTATAAAAAAATCATATATGTACATAAAAACGCTACATATTTATCTTAGAATTACTCTATTAAAGTTGATTTTACTCGATAATCCTTCGGTATTGAAATCGTCTTTTTTAAAATTAAATCGCTCATTAAACCATTAAAGAGGTAAGACAGAGAGTTGTGTCCGAATTCCAATGATTCAGAAAGATAATACTTACACGTTGAGCTCGGAGACAGACAAAAACGGAGAGTGTCTTGCACATTGAATTTATTATGAGTATCTTGCGTACATCGTACGATTGTGTAGATCGTTATTCAAATTTATCGAAATTTATTAATGATATGTATATAATTAATCGATTTCAAGTGTATTTCATGTGTGTTGTTTATGTTTATGCTAAGAAATGCCCGAATATTATGTGCTAGTGTTTATTTATTTAAATACAAGTTTCATACACGTTGCGACGGTCCTGACATGTAAATGGATTTGTACGGATTATAAGTGGCGGACATACAAATATAGGATCTAAGTTTATCACGATTTTAAATTACCTCACTACTCAAAGGGTTAAACTTTGCAACGATTTAACCATTCATTTTTTTACGCAGATCGTAACTTTTTTTTATGCGCATTCGCAACATGTTCCAATCATGTTCGAGCTCATGCATAAGGTCTCTAAATCTCCCTAATATATTAAGTTGATGAATAAAAAACGTCTTATTTTTACAAAGACTATGATATATTATTTTTAACCAACTGTGTTAACATTTGTGCTTAATATTACCTTTGTACTATGTTAAGAAGGATTTCTTTCAACATTTAGTTATTCAAAGCCCTTATGATTTTTTAAAATTCTAGAGAAAAAAATTGCATATTCGACACTCTTAATTTTTTTAATTGTATAAAGGTCATGATGCAACTGTGGCAACTAAAAATATATGCGATGCGTAGGGCAAAATTCAGATCTTTCCTTATGTGCAAGATAAAAGCATGAACCTTTTTTTGCATAAACTAGTGACAGGAGATGAAAAATGGATAATCTATAACAATCAAATTAGGAAAAATACCCATTAACCACTGCCAAGGGAGAGCTTCATATGAAAAAAGAATGCTTCGTGTTTAGTGGGATATGAAGGGCATTATTTATTACGAGTTATTGCAACCAAACAATTAATCTTGAGAAGCATTTTTAAAAGATGCAAAAATTAAACTCAGAACTCTTAAAAAACGACCTGAACTTGTCAGTCATAAGGGTATCGACTTATCATAAATTAAAAGAGCTTTATTGGGATGTTTTAAAATATCCACTTTATTCTCCTAACTTAGCCTTTTCGGTTTTTACTTGTTTTTAGCTCTAAAAAATATTTGACAGTCATTAGCAATAATAGAAAATATTTAATTGATTGATACAGTAAAGTTTTTCTGAAATATATGATCGAAAAATTTAATCAGAATGTCTTTTGCAGAGCGCTTTGATTCAATTTCATATACACATTGTACATTAGGAAAACTCGTTTAGACTATCACATTAATTGCATTTCCAATCAGAAATATTCATTGTACATGTGATATTTGTAAGATATTCTCAGTATTCAGACATGTAGCAATTACAACAATAGCGAAAGCATATTCACTGTTTTCCTCGTACATGAGTAGAATATGAGCAGAACAAATGGTCCAAGCCATTACATGAATCTTTACAAATGTACAGCGAACAAGGGGTGGTGTCATAATCACTTAATTAATTTCTTTTCAAGTGCCCCAGACATACACAATAAAACCGCAAGCACAATACAGGTCGTAATATGACAAGGGGGAATGAATAATTCAAATGAAATTTTCCGACCAGTCAATATATTAACATCGTGAAATTTTAATATTTTCAATATTCATTTACAAATGCGATACTACTTATTCAGAGCGACCTTAAAGGAGGAATTACCCTTTTTTGTCGACATTATAGGAAAAATTTATTTCACGTACGTGTATGGAAATAAATGTTGAATAACCAAAGCGCAGTGTCAATATTTAATGGATGCATTAAAAATTAGCGAAATTTTGTGGCACACGATGGTTTGAAGTCCTGGACGGGCGGATTTAATGAAATGCTGCTGATTAGGTAAAGATATACATCATAGAATTAAAATCCGATTAAAAATGGAACAAAATCAATCATAGATGCATACAATATTATACGTTTTTATTACCCAAAAAAAAGTTTGATTTTCATCTGCAAATAACAGATAATTATATGTAATTGTTTGGATAAATGTTTTTCATGCTAAAATATTCTACAAATTTATACGTACGATTGTCCTCTGAATTTCGTGTTAGTCCACATTGCATTTCTACCAAATTTACTTCATCAATCTGTTCTTCCACCACTTAAATATCTTCAACATTCATAACATTAAAGTCTTCCCTTCGTATAGACTTAGCAAGTTCTACAATTGCATCCATTCTGTTTTCAGCTGTTGACTCGATTAAACTTACACGTTGAACTATCTCTGGCTATAAATTTTTCCTGCATGTATTTAATGTTGATACTCTTATTTCTATGATAGATGAAGATATGATATTAATACACTCAATTTCAATTATAATGATTCCTTGTTGTAATAAAATTTAGTTGATGCTGTATTTCTATGATGGATCATTAGGTAATGAGGTGGAAATACTATTTCGAGATTCGAGAGGCTTAAATATTTGAGATGTTTGGTACATGATATCGGGTCAGTCCAAAAAATTTTAAATAATGTAAATAAAACACCATTTTTTGGACTGACCTGATACAATATCAGTTGAATTTTTAAATATTTTTTTTTGTCTTTCTTATATTGTAATTCATACTTGGTATAAAATAGCAAATATTTTTTAGATAAATTAGAACTTAATTTTTATACAAAAGCTTGATATATTTTTAAGCTACTCCATATATTTTAATTCCAAAAAGTCGCCAACAAATTCCAATATATGATGATTTTTAAAAGGATTTTAATTAAGCTGCCTTTTTATATAAAATAAATAATATAATAGTCAAGAGAGTAATATTTTATATAGATTTATATCTATATCTATTTTGCAGCGTTCTCAAAGAAACACAAATAACGTATGGACGACAGATGCTTGTAACGCAAATATTTTTATTTTTACTTTATTATTCAAATAATAGTCACAAAAATGAAATTAAAAGCATTCAGAAATATTTAATAAATAAATTGTTTTTTGAGTAGCGTGAATTGCTTATGTAAAGTGTTGCCAAAATAATTTATGCCCGTTTTTTGTAAGCAAATTACAAACTGGAATCCAGTTGTAAAAGCGTTATGCAAAATTTTTAGGGCACCCACTGAATAATTATGAAATTTAATTAAGGAATAACGCCGAGAGGCAATTGTTAAGCACTAGTTTCACAAGCGCAACTTTCAATTAGTTTTATTGCTGAATTTTGTAACTTAAAATGACTCCATCAAAACTGGAAATGCTACAAATTCGCACCATAAAGCGCCAACGTCTATAAATCAAAAGCTGATTGAATTTAACGACTGCCTAAAAAACAAGCATATTTAAGTGGATTTTTGTATGGCTTTATAGCAGAAAAAAAAGTTTATGGCACAAAAATGTATATCCATTTATCGTAGAATGTGGTCCTAATGAAAACGTTAAGTGGATTAAGTCTAGTCGGGTTAAATTTGCTTCGGCTGCTCTCATCCCATAGGTTTATTAAATATTTGTCGCGCCGTACGTTGCAACAGTGCACTTTTCGTACATTTATAAAAATACGCATCGACGGATGTGTCGCATAAAATTAGCACGGGATGCATTGATTTTACATCGCGCCTGGGAAAACCTGTATTACATGGAGCCTGTGAATCGAAGGGCCCGGGGCTCACCAGATGACCTTTGAGCCCCCGGGAAAACTAAAATTAGAACCAATAATATGTTGTCCAGGTCATGCTTTTCAACGGGAATATGCGTTGAAGATTTTATTGGCGGAGCCATAAACATGAAAACCATTTTATGATTCCCTGCTAACAAAATATTCAATTCTGTATACATCTGGACCCGCCTAGTTGCGCGTCTTCGCGCCCAACAAAAATATTTCGTTAAGCTTTCGTACTTGCAGAATAGCAAACAAACATGAATTCTATCGGATAAAATGAATTAAATCCATTACAATATACTGTGCCTATTTTAAATCTTGTACATTGTATATAAGTTACCTGTTTATAAAAAGAATAGATGGATAAAACTCATGTTTTCTCGCTTGTTACATCAGCTTCATTATTTTCGCTCATGTTTCTAACAAGAATCAATTGTGCGATAGAATCTCTTCTTATTGCATGTTTTTATACACATACGCAGTTTATTTGAAATATTTAGATTGAATCTAAAATTATAAAAATCAATATTCAATATGATTTGGATCTGCACTGATGTTATTACTGAAATTTATTACAAATTTATTCACGTCTACCGAAGCTCTAGCTTGGTAGACTTTTGGAGATGGGAAAAGGTTGTATCCACTGAAGGAGAATATATTGTATCGATGAACTTAATTTTTTGTTTGAATTTAACTCTTTCGTTTAAAAAACGACATTTCTAACCGAAAAATTTATTATTATAACACTGCTATAATTAATACTTATATTGAGAAACAATTAAGGTAATGAAAGTAAATTTAAAATAAATATTTTCCAAGCATTCCCACCGAAGCATAGATGACAGCCAAATGACTTCCAAGGGAGAAATAATATATGCTCGACTTAAATCAATATTAAAATTTAAAAAAAAAAACGTTTCAATTACGTAAATATGATATAAATAAATATATTTCATCGTTAATTACTTTAGAATTAGTGCATTAACTAAGATTGGTTTGAATTGTTAAACTGTTGTTTATTAGCAGTAATTATATGATTACCTTTTGAGTTCAACGAGATAATTCCATTGTGTAAAATAAATTCCAGCACCCCTCATTGCTCTTATAATCCAATTATTAATTTCGCATTGTACATATCCGGATGCTGTATTTTGAATGAGATGTAATTTTTCATGACTCTGTTATGAGAATTGCTCCACATATCTTTCGAAAGATCCTCAATTAGAATTAAGTACGGTATAGCCGCTCAAATGGGATTGAAATTAATTTTTAGTGAGGAACGTTACTATTCTGGAGAACTATCAAAACTATCATATTATAATTCGGTTAATTTATGAATTAGCTTAATGTAATGGGGGTGCATTCGGGTTAGAGAGCGCTTCCGACAATCATGACTGACTTACGAACTTTGGACGTGTTGGCTTTTGCTTAAAATCAAATTATACTTATGTTCGATGCACTCTATTTGCTGATGCCCTGTTTAATGCTGATTAATCATAGCGTTACGTCAAATCACTAATTTCACAATTGGATCACGTTCGTCGAAATCAATGTATTTATGTAACCACAGCTTGTTTGGGATATGCTCAAATCATTTAAACGCCATCAAACAAGAATATTTTTATTTCGTGATTAAAACCTCCATTTCAATTATTAATCATTGTAATTAGCCAAATTAAAAGGCGTAAACATTTACTTTACTACATGTATATATTGAGAATTCATCTCCCAGATCGATCAGACTGTGTCATGTGCAAAACGCTAAGTATTATATTTAACAGTTTTTACAGCAAGAAAAACATCTTATTCGAAAAAATCTAGCAACGTCCACATCAATTATTAATTTCATATGTACACAATTCCAATCGTTATATATGCAGCTAAATTTAACATAGTGAAATAGATACTATATTTGATATTACTTATATTTTTTAATAATGTGGGATCATACAGTATCCGTTTGAAATTTTAATCTAAGATGTTTATCTTATAAATCTGATAACAAAACCATAAAATTACTCATAGCAAAGGAGTAATAGGGTTTTAACATATTCGTGGACACAAATTAACGACGTAATTCATGAACATATAAATTGATTTAATCCATTAATAAACACACTATTATTATTCCCTGACTCGTGTCTCTTCTCACACCTTGCGAGTTTCGCTCTTAGTCTTCCTGTCACTATCCATGTACATATATTATAAACCCTTCAACTGTATTATTGTCTATTTCTGAATGTTCACTAGATTAACAGTTCTTTAGCTGGGGTGTATGAAATTATAAAAAAAATGGTTATGAAGCATAAGCATGTTGAAATCGTGGTTGAAATACGAACCTTCGATTTAACCGAAAGTTAAAATTGAAGCAAGAAAGCAAAAAAAAAATCTTTTCAAGAAGGGGTCCGGCAAATAAAAATGTTGCTATAGAGGAGGTCCGCGGACTACATTAGTTTAAGTAACCCCTGTACCAGAGTAATCATCAGAGTCAATATCAGAATAAGGAACATATTCATCATCAGAAGAAGACATCTGTTTTTAAAAAATATATTTACAGTTACATTATAACCAAAATGTAATTCTAATATGTAATCGGCATAATAAGGTCGTAACTAGGGAATCCAATCCCGGGATTAATAAACGTAGTCCCGAAAAATTCGGAATTGAAATTTTTATCTAACAGAAATCGTACACCTCACCAGAAAGACGAAGGCTACTAAATAAAGACATTCCCGCCAAAATTTGGACGCTTGGAAATAGTGGTGTAACTACTGATTTACGAGCTTAAGCGACGCATAAGGGCAGTAACTATTTAATCTATGTATACATATATACAGTACATATATGTTTTTCAAATTCTTATATTGACCATTCCCTACCGGTGATGTATTTACTACACATCGACTCTAATAATGGGAATATCAATATGAAATATAATAGATACGGGGTTCAGAATTATGATATTCTTCCGTAATAGAATTACAAATCACATCAAAGTATTATAGTATATAGGTATGTTAACTACAGAGACAGAAATAAATAATTTGTCGGAAAATCGGGAATTTTGCGAGTTTTAGTCCGTGTCAACAGAAAGGAATTATATCAGTCACATTAATGGTGTTATACGAAAATGGGGACTCATGCGATCATCAACTCAATTAATAAAATTCTTTTGCCTAGTTCTTATTAGTAACTTTTGATCAAATTTATCAATGTAATTTCTTAAACTATTGAAAATCCTGGTCTCGGGATCCCGGGACTGATCCCTGGATGTTCTAATGCGATCCTGAGATCCCGAGATCAAAATTTTGGTTCGAGATTGGATTCCCTAGTCGTGACTTGGATACAAATGGCGGTGTGTAGGAACGTTATTGGTGCAAGTTAATACACACATACAAACGCGCGCCTATATTGGCAAAAATGTCGACTGGCACTATGAACACTTATTTATAACATCCGTCTGCAAATGCAGACGTGTCCGCGAATGCGTAAAGTGCCTTGAGATACAATACCAAAACACTTGATATTTACATCCAGTATATATTTTTGTATGTAAATAATTATTAAATGCTTTAAATTTATTTTTATTATTTTTGGGGGCTATTTTTTTTCTATCAATAGGAAACCAAATCATAATGCACACTTAATATTTCACGCGTCCTAGTAGTTAAGGTCTTCGTGAAACGACATATCTTGCTCCAAGGCCGAGTTTCAAATTATTTTTGCTTTTTGAGCGTTCTCATGGAAATACAAACGATAAACTGGAAATGGTATTTCAATTTTGATCATGAAAAATGAAATTCTCTTCATTTTTTAACTGATTTGAAAAGAAGTATGAATACTTAACACATTGATTACTCAATATGTTTGTAGGATGACAAAATAATTCACAACGAACTGACAATTTTTTTGATGTTATTGAACAGTTTGATTTTTTCAAGTTATACGGTTATAAAAATAAAAAAAAACTACATTCCAAATTTGGTTTGTTAAAGATTTATGAAATTTAAAAAAAATCAAGTTTTTTATACAATTTTTTAAAAAAATTGGGTTAAGCGATTTTTATTGGGTTAAGAACATAATTTTAAAGTCAAACACAACTTTGTTTAATTTTGAATATCTTGGAAAAATTAAATATATAATTAGATAAAGAAAATTTAAACAATATTGATTTTTTAATCAAATATTTAAAAAAAATGCTGACTGATTAACAAAGTTGTATTGAAAATTTGGCATCATTAATTAGTTTCTGAATTTTTTTGTAGAAGTTTAATTTTAAATGTGATCAAATCATTGCTATTTAACTGATTCGGAGTTATAAATGTAATTACTAAAATTGTTAAAAATGATCTCCATTTTTGTTATGAAAAATGACGTTAGCTAAAATACTTTTGTTTCTAAAATGCAAGGAATAGAATGCAAATCATATAGAAAGTTATACAAAAACTCCAGACAATATAAAGTAGATAAACACACGATTGTAATAAAGTGGAACAAAGTTCAAACAGTCGTACACGGCTATACGCTCGATAAAATATTTTACTTTTACATTTCTAAGCAAAAATATCATTTCGACAAAGCACACGCGCAAATATTTTAATACCGGCGATTCTTTAAAAGGATGAAAATCCTTAATTAATTTAAGACCGCGGTTGAGACGGCCGTTAAACTATTGAAGCTGCGTGTAAAAGGCATCCGCTATTATGTTCGAGAAAAAAGTGGCGATTCTTGGCCAAGGAGGGTACTTCGAGATGTGAAGATTTAATTAAACCTGATGAAACTGTGCTGCCATGGCTGGAGTATAAATGCAAAAATAATGGCTGCTGACGCATTTTACAGGTGGCATTAAAAATCTTTTACTACTTTTCCGTGTGTTTAGACGTCATAAAATGGCGACTTGCCAACCGGTGCTCTTCTCTATTCAGATACTCAGATATATCGGTATATTTTAGGTCCCTATAGAGATTTTATGGCGTCCTAATTATGACCAATAAATCTTTAAAAAACTTCAGACGGGTGTGCATCGTTAAAGCATTGTCCTCGTTCCAGTGGCATTTGTTAATCTTTCGAAAGCTCAATGAACCAAATATCGGCCCAGAAGCTAACGAGCCATTAACAATTGAAATCAACGGCGCTTAGGACCATGCAGCCTATCAAAATAAATGATTTTTCAGCAAAAATATTCTACTAACAACGCAAACACGATATTATATTACGAATGTCGATCACGAAGTTAAATTATTTTAATGGTCGTTTCTTAAGAAAATTGAAAGAAAATTCGGAAATTTTAAGAACTTTTAAGACAAATTTTGAGACAGACTAATCGAATATTCGATATTCGAACATATTTGCTCTTTTTCGTTATTCATAAATCTGTATATTTATAAAATTAATTTAGGAGGCTAAAACGAGATGAAACTCAATGAGCATGATGGGTAAAAAGATGTATTTTACTCTTTGAATCAGTCAACAAATCACTAAGGATTTATAATCGTAAATTATTAATGACGAAGAAATATTAATATATTAAGCAAATAGTTCAACGTTCTTCTTCCAATCGAAATTGCAACAATGAAATGCAAAAAATTAAGTAAAACTATGTTATTGTATATTAAAACGCGAATGGAAGAAAAAAGAAATGCAACGCTAATCACATTAACTCTTTATGGACCGTCAATACATATGCAGTTTTTGTGAAAATTTTACCTGAAGTATCAGCGGACCATAAAGATTCAATATTATATTTGACGTATGCTATATACTGAGCATTGTGACTATTATTTTGTCTCGCCAAGCTAATACTAAAGTATTTTGTTTTCTGTATGCTATCTTTCGTCCCATAGCTAATCTTAGTTTTTTTTAAATATATAATTAGGTAAACCCTTTCTGTAAATCATTATCGTGCCAGTGAGAAAACATTTCCTTTTCAAGAGCTCTCCAGCAAGGGTTGGATTGGTGAAAAACCTATCCGTAAATATATGATATTGATTTACAGGACACAAATAATAAAGATGTTTACAGCGCAACAACTTGAAGCGGATTATTGTTTTATGCTCCTTACCTGCATCGATACAATTCCTCTGATTTTCCATATTCCAGATGACAAATTTATGGTCAGACAATAAGACGATATTTTTAGAGTATTCACTTTATTTTTACATTCAAAAAAATACCAAAATCTTATTTGAAATTCATAAAAACTACCCGAGAAACGACCGGCCACACGTAATGGCCATAGGAGTTGATGGGAAAAAGTCTTCGGCCACAGTGTGTGGCTATAGGAGTTGTAAGGGTTAATAGAAACCAATAAGTCATCAAACACATCTAATATATGAGTGCGGATAATAAACAGCGAAATAGAAATAATAGAATCAGAAATATTACAGAAAAGGTTGAACAATAAAATTACTGTGAAATTGAAATCAGTGCACCAGTTGTTTATAAGGATAATATAAAGTCTATTGAAAAACTAGTCATAAATTTCAATCACGTCAAAAATTTTCTGATCTTTTTGATTTGGTTTGACCTTAAAAATTCACCTCCTTGTTTACGAGAAAACGCGTTGCGCAACAGTCGATATTACTCCTTGCCCTCTTTCTTCAGTGACGGGATCAAGAAGCTTCCTATCTGATAGAATAAATGTATCTCTAATGAAGAGAACTATACAGAAAAATAAGACACTCTATTTGTATTTTTAAATATCACTAATGAATTTGTACAGCAAAATTCCGGGTTATATTTGAATTGCCCTCGTATATATTATATATACAAAATATTCAAATATTTAACCTATTTCGTATTCATTATTCGAATAATTGATATTATGAATATTTGAATACACTTACGGAAATATATTTGTGAGCCTTTTAGCAATCCCTTGTATGAAATTATTGCCAAACCATGTTTACATGACTTTACCCCTAAAAAGATCCGAATGGAATGGGTTAAATTTCGATAATGTCATCATTTTGTCTTTAAAGATGCTTGATGACATCTCTTAGATTGTATGCAATTAATAATAAACAATTCATTTAAATCAAACCTGGACTGCCATTTAGTGTCATACTAACTGAATCTATCTTTTCATTTGAATTTAATTCAATAAAAACGCTATTTTATGACATTCACTTAAGCAGGTAAAAAAATAACGAGTCATTTATTCGTTCGTGGAGCATTCTTGGAGAATTCATATAAGGCCCTTTAAATAAGACGAAGTCAAATTTTGCAGCATTTCCTTGCCCATGACGACATCTGCAATGTGTAATGTTATGTCTGAACGTTATCTGGGTTGCAGTAATGGCTGCAAGTTTTCCAGCTGAAGTAAACGAATTGGCGACATTTCATATTAGATTTTTTTTCGTCTTACAGGCCAAAATGAAAAATATTCCATTTGCGTATTCAAAATATTCGTTTTGGTATTGTTTTTTTCGGCTAAATTGTGAAATACACGCTGTTCGGAATATGACTATGATTTTAAAGCTTTAATAGGGCTTTCGGTTGTTTTAATGGTGCTATTAAGCCTCGATGTGGTCAGCCGTCACAATTCTAAGTAAATGCGGCGTGAAAACTAACGCCATGGATGGTTTCAAATTGTATTAAATATTGTGTATGACTTTTGCTTGGCAATTTGCTGAATTTTAATATCTACATCGTGTGATGAGTTTATTTTATACGGATTCTTTGGAACACAACGCTTTGGTTCGTGTCGTGTTCTGAAGCAATTTATTCTACCTATTGAAGGTATGGTGATAAACATACTGAGCTTCAAGCTTTGACTGAAAAGCTTTCAAGATAGAGATGCTATAAAATGAAATAGACACCGTCAGTCCTCTCTTGTTCTCCCGATGAATATTCAGGGTAAGCATTGACGTAAGGGCGCAAAAGTAGACAAAAGAAAGCATAAGAATGATTGGGATTGATGAAAGAAGAAGCAGTGAATCTATTATAAACAAGAGACAGGAAAAGAGGAAGATGTTGATGATGAGATTTTGAATATCCAAAATCAATGATGATAGGAAGGTATGTTTTTGAATTTCAAAAGTTGAAGAATTATATATAATACTTACTATTTATCTTGCTTGAAATACAATATTTTTTACTCAAAATATCATTTCCAAATGAGCTGATCAAAATAAATTATTTTTATATATTTTTTACCACGATTTTATGGATATGGATAGCGACTCACCGATGAGTCGCTAGTGGTCAAATTATAAAAAATCAATACAAATACAAATAATAAAATATCTAAGAATATAATCATGTCAACTTATTCGATAACGTATATTAAAATAAGTATTGAATCGATTTCAATGATGACCGAGGCGAATATGTTGAAGACCACTTTTAAATTCAAAATGTGTTAAATTATTTTGGTTCGTTTGTCTGTTCATCGAAATCGAAAATTGTATCGAAGTTATTTCCATATGTAACAAATATGAATTGTTGACTTTGATTGATTGAAATTTTGCAGTGCAGTTTGCGTAATATTAATTCAAGCCAATATCATTTTTAATCAATTTCCTCTATTAAAAAAATAAATTCAACCACGTGCGCTGTAAATACCGACGAGTATTTGATTTCGTTTGAGCTATCGAGATTCTCATCAAATGTGCATGTTAAACGATGTTTGTTACATGAAATCCATCATCATGTAAATATTTTTCATTACTCTTTGTATTCCAAATGCTGGAACCGCATGAAAAACGTATCAAATTTGCTGCTAAAGCCTTTGATGGTGGCGCTTCATTTACAAACATAAACCAACAAAGGGTATCCAAAATTGAAATGTTTAAATTACACGAAATAGGATGGACCTCATGTGCGACTATTTACAGACAACGTAAACAAAATGCCCATTTACTTTTCCGGTTCGCTCTTCAGCTATCCGCGTAGATATTGTTTTAATGGGGTGCACTTACAAGGGTTGAAATGTAAGCTCGACACGCGAGGACGAGTAAATCACCGCTATGTAAATGCGTTTCGTGGACATGGAACGGAAATAGATATGACGTTTCTCCGAGTCTTTTTAAGAAAGTTTGTTTGGATCCGTAAGCAAATATTTTATGCGCTCTTGCTAAGTTTTGCGACGCGTAAAAGCTGAATTTATCCGAAATGGCTTCATCCAATAAAACCACCCTTATTTGCCTAATGGATTATGAATAAAAAATAAATAATTCTTATTTATTATGGCACCTTTAGACGGCATTTTCCGCCAATGAATAATTTTCAAACCCATAGCGACTATGAATTCAGAGTAAGATACACTTACATATATTAAGGGGGGCTGGAAATAAATAGCAAAATACTTCTTCTAAATCCTACATAAAATCATTGTAATCACTCATATTTACTTTACGATATATTATTCAATAAAAAATTAGTTTGGGAACTGTAAGAGGACATAAACAAACAGTAATTAAAGGGTCTGATATTCGGTAAATAAAGTGGATGGGGTAGAAGCTTTAAGCCATGCTCTAATTTTTTCCCTGTACCGAACATTACCCTATTACTTTAAATATATATTTATATTATTGACTAAAATAAAATGAATATGAACTAATAATTATTGCACAAAATCAAACAATTCTAAATAAATGTAAAGTATGACTAGAAAAACTCGCAAAAATCCCGATTTCCCAATAAATTATTTATTTCCATCGCTGCAGATGAATATTTATATACTATAATACTTTGATGTGATTCATAATTATATTACGGAGGAATACATAAATTCTGAACCCCGTATCTATTATATTTCGTATCGATATTCCCATTATTAGAGTCGAAGTGTAGTAAATACATCACCGGTAGAGAAAGGTTAATATGACAATTTGAAAAACATATATGTATACATAGATTAGACAGTTACTGCCCCCAGGCGTCGCTTAAGCTCGCCAATCAGTAGTTACGCCACTGTTTCCAAGCGTCCAGATTTCGGCGGAAATGTCTCGATTTAGTAGCCTCAATCGTGCTAGTGAGGAGTACGATTTCTGTTAGATAAAAATTTCAATCTTGAATTTTTCGGGATTACGTTTACTAATCCCGGGATTTATGAGCACCTAAAATTTTTCGGGATCCCGGGATTGGATTCGTTAGTATTGTTCATAAATAACGACGTAATATAATATATCACTCAATTAGTTCGTAGGATTGTTTTTGCCTACGAACTTATTGAGTGATGTTTTAATTCAACATCAAAATAAATAAATCTTTAGTTTCCTATGATAATAAAAATGGCCGTTTCCTGAACAGTATATCAATAAAAAGTGTATGTAAAAGTTTGTCTTCAAATGTTGAATGCTTCCGTTCATCCTTATACAATTGATACCACTATATCCCTCTTATTTTCTGTCTTATGAAAATCAATAAATTCGGTAGTCAGACCACAAATATAAATACTAATACAATAGTAGAATTATGTATTCATTTTGGATGCATTAAAATAGTTTGTGTTTTATCACCATGGAACAAGATTATACGATGTAGTTTACAAAAATACTACATTTTGTTGATAATTTTTTTCTCCGTTGAATCCATTTCGTATATTTTTAGATAAAAAGAATTATATTTGTAAAAGTATAAACAGCTCTTAAGTGCATAATAAGCTATGCCGCTTCCTTTCGAGAAAATCTATGTTTGCTCCGACTCTGGATGATACAGATTTGCTTTTAATATTCCGCTCGCATATTCCATATAGCGACATCGCAGAATGCTTAAGGATTTATAATATTTTCACAGGATCAAAAAACTACTCTGCTACTTAATACAAGTTTGCGATCCTTAAATGGGTTTGCATCTATTTGCGCAGCGCCTGAATGTATCAAACGTCGCAATCGACTATAAAACTGCAAGTTTCAAGTGTCTAACACAATAACATTACATGTATCGACAATTTTTCTTTTTGGCGGCTTAAATAACTTAAGGAGGAATGTAAGTGGCACGATGTAACTTTTATCGTTGTGAGGGATTTAAAACGCAAGAAAAGTTACGACTCAAAACATTCTTTCCCATCTAAGTTTGAGTTCTGCCTTCCAGCTTGGGAGTAATAAATTTATTTGAATGATCCATTAAATCATTTAGTTTTACTTACAATTTACAAAATTATTTAAGCTAATTACACTCAGTGAGCATCAACAAGACACAAAATTTAATCAACAAGAACAAAGCATTCCCTCGGGGCCAATAGCTCAATTAAAAAATTAAATTTAAATACAACCACGGCCAAAATCCAATATAAATTCGCTCCAAGAAGGCCATTTTAATCCCGTAATAAAAAGGTTTTCAATTTCTGCGGTTGGCGGTCGTGTGTCCAATTTAGAACTCATATCTCTTTGAAGCGATACCCAAGCATTTAATATTCCATATACGTGGCTCACAGATGCGTGAATTTGGCAAACTTTTCAATAATCGCAATATATGTAAACTAGCAGATTATTGCAGACATGTTTCAATATGAAGTTCTGACAGACGAACAGACATGATGTCCAGTGACCGATAACAAATTCGCCATGTTGTGGACATGCATCCAACTTAATTCCTATTGAAAAGTTCCTTCAGGGATGAACTAAAATTTCATAAGCGTTTGACATGTCATAAACGTGTACAGATCTAGCCATAGCTTCATATAAAAGTTTAAATCCAACCAAAAGGATCATATTGACTTAGTAAGTAATATGATTTCTAGATCGATTCGTAATAAAAATATACATTATGGATCAAAAAGTTTCCTGATTTAATGATGGTTTAATCTAAAAAACATTGTGTGATGCACCGACTTTTCATATGCATAAGTAAGCTACCCCACAGGACAATGACTCGTGTTTTAATTGATTTTATGCAATACCTACTATGAGACCATTGAGGACCACTTTAATGCGACTGTCATAGCATATATTTGGTTTTTATTTAAATACTAGATAAACACCCAACATGCGTTGCAATGCCATAAGCGCTTAATAATTATTTGAAAAGAAACGCAGTACGTGGTTTATTGCTTCAGGTCACATGTAGCGCGAGCACAAGAGCTGGGATCCAAAAGCATATGCAAACTCGCTCTCGTCTCAAAGATCGGCTTAACCACCGTATATAATATCTTTACTATGCCTATGTTATTTCCGCAAGTGTAAACAGTAATTTAACAAAGTTTTATCGCAATCGGTTGAACAGTATAGAAGCGCATTAAATACGGATAAACAAACATTGATTTTTATATATTATATTATATCGTTATTACTCGCGTAGTCTTTAGCAATAAATGGACGAAGTTTTTTTGCAATCTAATTAACGGTATGGCAGCGCATTGCATACGAACAAACAGAGATTAATTTTTATTTGTTAGATTATCTCTTATAATACATCCTATAGATTTTAATAGCCCTATATTTGCCTGATCAATTGGGATTTGGGATCAGCATACATTAAAATATGTTTTTAAGTTTAAATAAGATGAAATACCATAAATGAAAGTGTATCGCAGGAATATCAGACCTTCCCGCGGCCAAGACGACCGGTCGGATCTCAAGACTTAACTGGCTTTAACTGTGATGTGCGCTGACTCTTTTATATCCAAACTATTTTAATATTTTCCTCATTATTCTTGAACCTTTCATACTTTCGTCTTCGGGAATATTATCGACAACCTTAGCCTGGAATATATGTCATGCTTTCATAAAGTCCTATTGTTTGTGTTATTTTAAGGCCAATCATTTATTTTGGTAATTAAACCACATGACATGTAATAGAACAATACACGTCATGTCTTTCTGTTTTCGCATAATTTCTTGCGCTTTTCCTTTATCTTTGCTTAATTTTAAAACCTTAAAAGAGCACATCTGTTTATTTTAAATCGAATTAATGACGCTTTTAGAAATATCAAAAATTATCATATATATAGAATATTTCACAGCTACTTGGAAATTAGCAAAAGTTGAAAGCAAGTAAGTATTCGAACATAATTTTAGTATATAATTTGTAATAAGAAAATTTCAAAGTAACGTTTCAAAGACTATAATAAGATTGTAAAAAGGTTCCATTGCTTAAAATCAACTTAAAATATGCAGTTCTTAATCGCAAATATAATGTATCGAAGTTTTCAAATGTATCGGATAAATCCGTTTCTATTTTAGACAATTCACGATATATCGTTCTTCAGCACTCTAAGGGTTAAAAAACTAAATATCTGATACATCTCGTATGCCTAAACAAAATGTTAGCATATTTACGCAATATTTGAATTCATTGCATAAAAAAAACCTAATAGTATACTTATTAACTTTTGAACTTATGACTTTGATCTGTGATATAAAAATATGTTGTTTTTTACCGGTTGAATTTCCAATTGGTACAGTTTCGCTGAATTATAACATCTTAATACTGCGTCTTCAAATGCTACAAATTATTACTCTATTCCAAAGATAAAACTTACAATTCGAGCGTCCGAAATCTCTTCAAGCTAATTCTCTTCTCTCAAGTACTTATCTTACAAGTTTACCGTCCTTCGTTATCGACTGTCCTTAACAGATGCAGCCAAATACTCATTCAATCAGAATACTGCAGATACTTAATTTCTGCAGCATAGCAAAACTTACAAATTAAATAGAAATATAAATCTCATGGCATTCTGTAAAGGTTGTTCAATATTCCGGAGACATCATGAGATTCCCACTGACCGCTTACATTTTCGGTCACTGTAATATTGGAAAAACGGTTTTCGATTATCTCTGGCGTCCAGTGTACTGAGTACATTTCTGTGAAAATCAACAATTTTAGAACTGGAAATATTTCCATGACCTGTTCATTAAAGCGGAAATGGATTCCAATATAAAATGTTATATAAGCTCTTATTGGAGCTTTTGAGCTTCCCTCCAGCTTATGAACCACTGTTCACTTTCGAACAATACTCGGCTAGGCCTCCTTAAAATATTAACAATTATATGGGAATTTATTTTTCAATTTCGCAGAGACGTGCGGCCGATTCATCTTATATCGCGAATAAAAATGCTAGATTCACTCGTATTTCGGTTAGATTTTAATATCTCCGGAATATCGCCGTATGAATTTTTACGAGCTAAGAACGTGCAAATGTATAATAGATATAATGTGGTGTTGACGGTCTGGGCGATAGAAGTTCTATCGGAAATTCAAGCGGTTTATTAAATTTAAACTGTTTTGATTCAAAACGACGTAATATGAATTTGTCAAATAAATAACCGAAATGATTATTCTTCACAATAATAACATCATTCAATAAGTTCGTAGGGTTTTTTTTTTCATTTTAAACATATTTTCTTCTTCGTTTGGGGTCGTTTTTGGTATTTTTTTTACAAATAAGATATTACCATAAGTATGATTTCAATTATGTGATATTTTAGAGGAAGGAGTAATAAAGAGGCCAAATTATGATTAAACTTTAACCCTTTTAAAACTTTTTTAAAATAATTAATCCTCTATAAAAATGTTAAAAGGCAGAGTAAAATCCTTGAATAAATATCATGTATACTTGTTTATACAAGCGTAGTACAAGCACACTTCCTGGTTTTACACGGGGAATCTTTACGATAGAGAAATTTCTCGAAAAATAATGAAACACGTACTCAAGCCAGGTCTCACATAATGACCCATCTGAGATATAATTTTGCCTTCCGACTTTTTATGAGTCTTCATCTCGATGAACGAGGTATAAAGGTCGTAATCTTTTTGCATGCGCCAACTACGATGCTTCAGACAGGGGCGTTATCAAAAACTTTTTCAATAAAGCTACCCCCTATTGAACTATATATTAATAAACACCCAAATTTCGGTGCATGAGATCGAAAAGCAGGATCTGCGAACGAGGCAAAGTTCATAGCACGCCGACAAGGAGATTTATATTGTATCAGTTATTCTTTATGCCCAGGCTAACAAGTTCACATTTTGTGTTGAAAATGCGCCAAAATATTAATCTCGCGAGAAGTTCCTCCTCTAAATTTCACATACTGGTTTTAATTTATGTAGTAAGTATTTAGGGGGCGGAAGGCGTGCGACCCAAATGAAGCAAGGCTAGTATGAATTTTGTCGAGCTAAGTGAGGAGCTTCAGCCGCCTTTCTTCTTTCAAGTCACATAACGGGAAACTTCTGTCTTGATACCGGAGCCAAATAAAAGTGCCCCCCCCTGATGCCGGGTGCATCCATAAAGTACGCGTTTAAATTTCCAGCGCACCTTTGTCAGTGAACGTGGCTATGTTTGGTGCTCCTGTGAAATTGCATATATAGAAGAGTAAAAACGACGAAACTAGATTCCCGACAAACGACATTTGTTCTCAAGTCCCAAACAGCAACCTGTTTGGCGAATTTAATTTATGAAATATTAATATGACATTAAAAGTTGCGACGAGATGCATGGTTATTGTCAAGATTAAACGCCACGCTTTAGATTTAGCATTGTTAATTTTTGCTACTTAATATCAACCCCAATCACCAAATATTTTCTTATATTATTTAGAAATTATTTTCACTGTTCAAATAAAGCCTAAATATCAAGATTTTCGTTACCGAAAATAACGACATTATTTGTGTAATTATTCCTACTGATTAACTCTCATTTTGTTGTTTTGATGTTTTATAAGTAATAAAACGGCAGTCTACTGGGATGATGTTTTTGCCAAAATTATAACAATTAAAAAAAAGGATAAATTATTTTTAAAAAACATAATAATGAATGCTCAAATTAAATATTTTAAAAAACTAAATAGTTAATATAACAACAAAATTCTAGAATTATTATATTTTTCATTTCATCATCGAGTCGTTGACTATCTTTAAACCTTCTATCAATAAGATGATCTGGCCAGACTATTATGATTTTGCAATGAGTTTTTTTTAATAATAGTTATGTATAGATCTTACCAAATCTCCCTGAGTATTTTTTTCATTATAAGGGTTTTAGAGAATTTAAAATTTAAAAAAAAATCGGGATCCTTGTGTTGCGAGAAAAAATGATATTTATATTTTTATATCTAGAGTCAATAAAATAGGTTTAGCTAGACCTATATATTTTTTTCAAATAATTCATACAGGATATCACGTTTTTCTTCATTTTCAGTAAATAAATTTTAATCATTTTGGTCCATAAAATAATGTATGATATTTTTTGTGCTGATCTGCATTTTTATCTATTTTTTAAGGAATACTTTTTGCATCATATGTTTGGAAAACCTACGTTTTTTTTGCTTGTGCTGCAGAAAATGTTTTCGAATCATATATTTGTAAAAACCAGATTAGTATATTTCGAACGAGAGTTTATATACCTATTTAATGGATGGAAGTACATTAAACAATTTTATTGACAGAAGTATTAAACCTTTTTTACTAAACTTCATTCCTTATATCCCACTGTCGCAATTGTTCATTAACAATTGATAAATTACTCATTCAAAGTAACCTTAAAATATCTATTAAGTAAGTTTTTCATATAAAGTAATGCGCCATCGCATACACATCAAAATATCGGCGTTGGTACTTTTCGCAAATATTAACAACGGTGATATATCGGTGTCTGGCACTAAAAGTGTTAATTTTTTTAACTTCATCTATTCATTTAATAATATCATATATAATGTTTTAAGTTAAAAGAAAGGAACTTTCAGTTTTAAAAATATAAACGTATTTCAAAAATTATAATTTAGTCAGAAATACAGTCAGGCCATAAATACTGTTTATAATTTTTTGTGTTTTACAAATCCTTAAAATCCTAAATTTAAAAAAGGTAAAAACGTTTTAAAATAAAACAAGCAAGATAGCTTACGAGTGACTGTTTTTTTTTCATAATAATCATACTAATAGATGAAGGAGGACTGTTTGTTTTGTTAACTTTTAAAATAAGGTAGTTTCCCTAACCCCCCCTTTTATAATTAATTTGTCTTCAATGTGGCCTTATTTTATAATATATAAAACAATGGGGCTTTTGGTCATGAAAAGTTTCCCCATTTCTTTCCTAATATAATCCATAAGTAGAAGACAATAGTAGATTACCATTTTTTTTTCTTGGATAAGTCTTTTGTAAAGATTACCTAACTTGATAATCAGTTTATCTAAAGACACAAGAAAAAGTTTGTCAATATATAGGAAAATTATTATCTTCTTGTTTCATTAATTTTGCAGCTTGAAAAGATAAAAAAATGGTGTAACATATAATTATCACCATTATAAGATTAAATAACTCTATGTGAATCTTAAAAATAAATTATACTATTAAGAATACTTTATAAATTGATTATATTATATATAATAAATTATTCCTGTGATAGACCAGGAATATTTCATTGAAAATTTTTCCAAGAATCGCAGATCGGATGATGAAGACGCCAACTTTTTCCATAACTACCCGCCGTCTCTCATATCTAAAACTAATCGACTTCGGTGGAAAAGTTTATATGCGTTTAAAAATACACAACTCTTTTCGAGCTTCTTCGGAACGAAGTTCCTCGCTTTCTAAAAAGAGTACATCTCATTCGAGGATGTGTTTAAATTATAATATTCCAGTTTACAGATCTCTGAGCACGCAACTTAGAAGGATCAGACGTTCTTTCAGCCTCGCTTGAATTTCATCTTATGAATCCATATTAAATAACACTCGAATTCCCATCGTAATTGGAAAATAGAATTCAATACAAATTCTTGTATTTGTATTGAACTTAATGCGGACGCATTTTCAACGAAAATATAATGTGATTATTGAATAAAAAGCTGAAACTTTTACAAGCTTTCTTTAAATTTGTTATTTCAATGCGAGTTGCAACGTCAACTAAGTTTGTTTGTGACCGAAATACTTAACAAGGGAATTGCAATCCCAAAGAAAACATGGACGATAAGTTCTACATATAAAAGTTATTTTTCTCTCTGTCCACGCTTAAGGTCACAAATCAATTTCTATATTAATTTTGAAGCCAAATAATCAATTTACTGTGCGATTTGACTTGATATGATAAAACATTTAGGCAATAACCAACAACAAGCGTATCGCCTGTAAGAAAACCACGAATGTATTTATTGTAACACAAACAAGATCCTCAGGGATTTAAACGATGTTGCTTGCAACCATAAAAATAGAATAAGTAGACTAATTGAGCCATAATCACCCCAACAAGGGGGATGATGTTTTTTACCGTTGTTTTATAGTAGCGATTAAATTCACATAGCTACACAATTGAATTGGATCGATTTTTTTCTAGGTCAATCTATTTGTATCCAATCTTTGCTGTAAGTCAATCGCTATTATTTTTATTTTCCCGATACAATATGTATCCCACGTTAAAAAATATATATATTAAACTCATTTCATCATTCACTTTAAAAAATATTATATTACTAGATATGATATTAACAAAAATGCTTCCCAAAACTTTGATAATTAATTTAGGAATATAATTAGATTTTACTCCCTTGTTATTTGCTCCTGCAGAACCCCAAAATACAATAATTCCAAAAGACCATTATACCATAAAATCACAATAATTATATTGTAGCATTACACGCAGATACCGTTTTAATGATCAGTCAAGCCAGTCAGAACATTTTAACGAGCTGTCTTATTTGGAAGGGCAGTGTACAAATTGAGCCCCAATAACATCCTTGATCATATTTAGTTCTGTTATGCCAAGATGCATAACAAATGGTATTTCTGTATAAATACAAACCTATATTCTTAGAACAAATATATGTATTCAATTTAATAAGCGACGCGTTTAAATTTTAAGATCATGATCATCCTATGGCATAACAATATGATTGTAGATTGGCAAAACATCACATTGTTGCTGGTGAGGTGTACAGAAATCGTACACCTCACCAGCATGATGAAGTGTTTTTCAAATTATTATATTAACCTTTCCCTACCGGTGATGTATTTACTACACCTCGACTCTAAAAATGGGAATATCGATATGAAATATAATATATACGGGGTTCAGAATTTTTGTATTCCTCCGTAATATAATTACGAATCACATCTAACTCTTATAATTTACAAGTATTCATCTGCAGCGATGGAAATAAATAATTTGTCGGGAAATCGGGAATTTCGCGAGTTTTAGTCCGTGTCTCAGCAGATAGGAATTTATCAGTCACATTGATGGTGTTATACGAAAATGGGGACTCACGCGATCATCAATTCGAACTCGCATTTAAATATGTGATGACGATACCTCCAAAGAGTGTGGAGGCTGAGCGCGCATTTTCAGCAGCAAGTTGCCTGGCTTCCAAAATCAGATCCAGACTAAATGACGAAACACTCGATGCTTTAATGTTACTTGGGGCATATTTTCAAAATAATAATTTATTTTTTTAGTGTTTTATTTATCTATTTTTGAATTGTATTTTTATCTTTTATTAAATAAATTATTAGTAATTTTTGATCAATTTTTTTTTGATCAATCCCGAAATCCCGGGATCGAAATTTTTCCTCAGGATCGGATTTCCTAATAGCGACCCACTTCAAGGGAACTAAACGTAAACAGTTATTGCCACGCATCGAGTTTCCACTTCAAATCGAGTGGTGAGTGAGAGTCACCTCTCGAGTGCAACGTGTTAACAGCCGCCTATACATATTTTCATATATTACCATTGGACTCTATATATTGAATTAAGGTACTCTTATTCATCCAGATCAAATTTGATACTGTGAATGGTCTTATTATCCGTTATTTTTATCGCATGAATTTGCATGAAGCAGATTGTATTGCGATGTATGCAAATTTGTCATTATATGTTTTGTAATAAAATCAGTAATTATTGATATTAATGTCAAAATAATTTAACAAAAAAAATGTCTTCCCAAATTCTGACACAGGTCCATCGCAGCGCCTTTCATATTGTTCCAATTTGTTCATCCACTTTCTTCCCGATGCTAAGGAATAAGATGTATCGGGGAAGAGCAGCATCAAATGCATCGTCTGCGCAGTTTGCTCGTTTTCGTGTAATTAAATTTAAGATGAAGTACAAGCAAGAACAGCTTGATTAAACAATTAACGTCAACGTTGCTTAAATATCGCAGCGGTCTATTTTTCAACCAACCCCCCTGCAATTGCAGGCTTGATTTCCTCTTCCTATTTAACAACCCCCGATGGAAAACTTGTGTTCGGCCGAAGAAAAAACGAATCCCGATGTGTATGCGGCGTGTTCCAGCAGACGCTTAATAATTTTCAGCGTATTAATTGTGCTGAAACTTAAAAATTAAAAGCGGTTTAAACGGAAGGTATATGTAAATGACAGCTAATTTCTTTTCTAGCCCACCGTATTTATTATTCGCTCGCCGTGAATAAGCAGAAACAGTTTCTCTTTTTTACAGGCGATATTAAACTTTGTATAAAAGTGCAGGTCGAACGTGAAAACAAATGCCTTGGAGCCATTTATGAAACTTGCGTACAGTCAGCAGCACGCGTTTCAACAACAGAACCACGAAAAAAAGCCTTTTTCAGCTTAACACTTTTATCCATGTGTGAGAAAAAATTGGATTTGCAATTTCATATTTGTACTATTAAAACCGCATTGCGTAATAATCATATCGTGTGGCGTTATTCTTCAGAATACCAGAGTCAACCCATAAAATACCAATACTATTATATTCAAGATCAAGAGCTCTGAAGGGTGTTCCATGTTCCTTTTTCATCTTAGAATACAGCATGCATTATCGTACGGGGATAATCGCTATTGAAATTTTTCCTAGGGATAGAGGATTTTTATAAGGTTGCATAAAATTGCTTTCCGCATATAATTAAATTGGAAAAAAACAATCACTATGTTTTTTCATAGAAAAAGTGAATCACCGGTGAGTCGCTGGCATATAAGTGGTTAAGTCTGGATCTTTCAACCTTCTAATACATGATCCTATATAAAAACATCTAATTAAAAGAGGCAATACAAAATTTAATTAAGATCATACATAGGGTGTAGAATTGTATAGAAAACAGACAGACAGACATTTAATCTTGTGAATATATATAAATTATATTTTAACAGCGAATTAATTTAAAGTAAATAGATGAACTATGAATGAATATATTCAATATAATGAATAATTCGATGCTGAATAGTGGCGTTGGTATTTTTCAAAATTTTGGCCCAAAATATGATCAAATCGGTTGCTAATTTAGCAGAGTCAAACTCCACTTGCAGGGCGCGATGACTGATATTAATGAGATTTAAAGCTCACGGATACCAAATCTCACATGGTGGATTGCTACCCCTTCGTTAACCCAAGCGCACCGGTGCGGGGTAATTTGTAATATCGTGTGCGGTTTACATGTAATGAGCGTCATATTCACATCTCGTGTAACACTAGCCTGTTTTCCAATAAGTATATTTTAAAGATATCGGCATACTTGTTAAAATATCACACAATAGCTCCCGCGATATGATCATGTTCAAGCAGCAGACTGGGGCGAAATTAAAAACCGCTCTCTATATCCGATTTATAAATGGGATCGTTTCTTTTTAGATTTGTCAAAACAAATTAAAGCAACGATCGAATGAAATCCACCCAGTCAGAAAGCATTATCTGTATGAATAGAGCTCTAATTCGAATCCAGCATAAGAGGAAAATCAAGCCCAATTTAAACCATAGGAGGTCTATCCTCTTTGTTGATATATTTACATCAAAATTACACGATATTCTCTGTCTGGTGAATAATGACGTCTGGTGACATTGAACGATCAATTTAAGATCAAAATATAAAACATATGAGACTAATTGTGTAATTATTGTTGATGGTTGCTTATTATTGCGATAATCAAACGCTATTCAAGATTAAATCGTACCACAGAGGAAAACATTCGACTATAATTGCTATGAAGGAGATTTCAAGAAATGATTCTATTCCTTATTAGAAAATATTAAATATGGTTTCTTATTACTATTGAGCCCTAAATTTGCATATGGATTAATGAATGCCAATTTATAAATCTAATCATATGATTTTAATTTTAAATGTATCCATTGCTCTTTATTTTATAGATGTTGGATTATATTTAATATTTTATCATCGTCCCTTGCTTGTTTTTATAAGAACTAATACATCATAGCACAATGGGGTATTAAATATCTTCATCCGATGGTTGTGTAGGCGTACAAACTCTATAAAGGAGTTTTCTTTGATTCTTTTTTCCTAAAGTATATCATTTTCTATTACATTTAATAATATAAAACCACCTCGAATATTTTAATGCGTATTTTTACATTCGTTCATGACAAAATGTATTCATCCATTTATGCGTTTAAATATACATTTATATTATCGCAAAAAATATTCGACTTGTGTAAGACTCGTTTTGCGTGGTAAAGTTGAAGCAATTTTCAATTGTGGCAAAAAGTCGAGCAAAAATCTTTCAGTTTGAATAAAACAGCGCTGAGAAATTCTGCGATGGAAAATAAGAATTTTCTCATTAACTTAGCATTGTTGTTTACCATATTCAATAGTGAGTGATCCTTTGAAAGCGTTACTATCGCCCGATGTGCGCAGTACTTAAAGGACGATAGAACCGTAGCCATTGTAGATATAAATGGAACAAATACAGAAAAAACGCTCTTTATTATTTCCTCTACATGAATTATTTCGCATTCGATAATCTGTTTATCTTGTACCAATATTTGTCCTAAATGAAGATCGTCCCGATGAAAAATCAACACTTGCATCTATATACGCTGCGTGCCCGTTGGATAATCGCAAATAACATCCCCTGTTGTTGTGATTTCATCGTTTTCTGCTTAATCTCCGGACCCGTTTAATTGTCACGATTTATTCAGTACCAATTGCAGGAGGTTGTTATTGAAGCTTTGCTAAAAATATATGTCACGTTCTGCATACTATAACCGGACACTGTTTTTCCTAATCCTGGTAAACATGGGATTATGCCCAGTGTAAAAGCGCTGAAACAATAAGATCAAATTATGCACCATCCATCAAATTCATATTTATTTTGCACAACAAAATATAATCCTTACTCAATTCGAATTGATTATGCACCATGAAATAATACATTTAAAACCAATGTAAGGACCTTCGAGCTCTAACGTAAACACCCTCGTTTCATGTTTCACCCTCTTCAGATAATCGTTGCCAAAATCATCTCTCGGACATGAAAATAAACACTCAATTTCCCCTACATGTTGTTAGCTTGTACGTTATAAATGTTTCTATTAGAATATACACCACGTTATTAAAAAATGATCAAATTAAAAAAATTAGAACGATTTTACAGCTTTCAATTATTTCATAATGGACACTAAATTTTGCGTTTATCTAAATGCCATAATGCTGATAAAAATCAATTTAATAGATAGATACTAAGCTAACAATATAAAAGCTTTAGAAATGAGCGTGACCATTTTGGTGGCGATAAGCTTCGTTGTTATTACACCATTTATCATGTTTCCACTTTAAAACGGAATCCATGGTCGTATTTCGAGGATATAAGTTGGCATGATAGTAATTTAATATTGATAAGCGATTCCTATAGTATGTCTAACATATAGACTCAATAAAGACGAGCGTTACTTAATGAACACGTCGTTTTCTGTGGATAAAATTGAAAACGGAAACTTTGACTGAATAGTATATGGATAATTTTCGATTTGAAGATTTTGAATTTAAATATTTTTATAGTTTTTAAAGCATTTTAGGACTCAATTATATCTTACATATTGACACAACATCTTAATTGTGTGCTTAAATATTACTTAGTCTTATTTTAAAAATAACTTAAACAGTATAGGAGATATCAGTTTAATCTTTTTCGAATGATTATCATCCCACTCGTCTTAAAATAGCTGTCGTTTCAAATAAGGAAGTTTCCTTGTCTATATATTTGAAAATTATTTTTAAGCAATTCCAAATAATTTCTGTATTGTTATTAAAATAGATTTTTTTGCCTAATAAAATTTATTGTAATTAAAAAATATATAACATAAAATAGTATAAAACTGTTAAGGCTATTTGCTTTAGTGAGAGAAATAAAACGGAGCAGTAAGGAAACGGTTCCAATATAAACCTTAAGTATTATTGCACGTCGTAATAGACAGGTCACGACAATGGCATTTTCTGAAAAATTGTCATTATCTGAAAAGACATTTGGAATAATCAACCCCATGGATTCAATTTCATTAGCTTCTATTCACATGTCGCCCATTGATGGATGGAAAGGTCATTTTCATAAATTACTCGCGTATTTGTCTTGAAAATTGCAGAAATTATCCGAATATAACTCAGCATGCCCGAGACATGTTTATATAATGTCAGCCAATTTTCTCTACATTTGTTAGATACGATTGGTTGGAAATTTTCCTACAATTTCCCTTGTTTACAGAATCCTCTACTTCATCTCTCCTGCGGCCCACTGAGAAATGCAATCATCGCACTATGAAATTGCACTAAGCAGTCTGCTCTCGATGTGCAGTGGATGCATACACAATAATATACTGCTGTGGAATTAATAAAAAATACCAGGAAACGTTCGTTTTTAATTCGCAATGCGTTGGAGAACTTTAAATTGAAAAGTTTCGTAAATTTTTCTCTTTAAACGAATCTCGCACGGCTAACGGGGCCCCAATAATTACTGATTGGTTTGGACTGACAAAAAAAACTGAAACAAAGAAAATTCTACAACAGAGCTAAACAAATTACCAACAAAAACAAAACGCTGCACAAATAATTAAAAACACACTTTATATTCTGGAGGGATTTGTTAATTTTACCGATGAAAAAAATGTACCGCCCCAATCTCGTTATCCGGGTGTTCATTACATTTTCCGACGATTTCAATCCAATCCTCCGATACATCTTCCGAAATATTATATTTTTATTTCAATGACACTACATTTTTCATATAGTCTGGCTTGAAAAAGCTCAATAAGGCCAAATGTATTTGATTTTTTAAGAAATAGATATTGTAATTTTCATGGTGAAATGACATCAATTCTCGCAATAAAGAGCAAAAATATTTTTAAAAAATGATGAACATATTCTTATTCTTAGAATTTAATATCTATCCAAGCTTAAAAAAATATTAATTATTTTATTATAATTTAATGTAAAGAAAAAGTCCACTCCAGGACATATAATATATCATCCAAAGAAATGATAAATGTGTTATGTATACGCATTAAATCTCCCTGTAGATCATTATAAGCACGAAATCAAAATCAAAAAAATAAGGGATTGCCACAAAATCAGTATTATTATTAAATAACATTCCTTAATTTATTAAACGAAAGCATACTGAAAACAAACGATGATCTTGTGATTGCAAAATTTTTGCCCCCTAATATAACATCTTTGATCCAGCCAATGGACCGAGGCGTTATACGAATATCATCAACAAAATATCTTTATCGACAAAATATTCTAATAACTTTTGCCGAGGAAGATGACAACTTGATCAATTCGTGGAAAATATAAGGATATTGGATGCTATACATAGAATAACACAAAAATAAAGATCAAAAGTAAAGCCAGTACATTTCTTGACATGGAAACAGATTTAATGCATTTTGAAGAAAATGAAGCAAATGATTTACAATAGATCTGCGGTAATCCGAAAAACGTTTTGCATGGTGTTTTCATATTATAGAGTACTTGTAATTATTATAGAATTAATATCATAAAGACAATGCCCATAGCAGTTATAAAAAATGAAAACCTGTTACCGTCATTAAACGTATTCCATGACGATTTTTAAAGCGTTTTAACTGTCTCATGCCTAACTATAAAGTCTTCTTTTTTTTCCAGAAGAAACTTGAAAGTTTGCCTCTTATTTGCTAACTTACAAAATTATTCATTGCAATTTAGGCTGCCTAGAATCACACTTTTGCATTTTTTACATAGACGAAGCTTTATCGTACACATGCGCTATATTTATATTAGGATGTCGGACTACAGGGGGCGCCGGATTAGACTGGGGCTAGATTACCGCGGGTCACTATATCTGAAATATGCGGATTATTGGACAATTTAGAATGTATTGAAAACGTGAATAGGGAAAACATAGAAGAGTGTCTCGATCACGATTTAAATGATCCAGGTTTTAAGCACATGGATGATGTAAATATCGTTTCTTTTGCTTCTCAAGAGGAAGAAAATGAGAGTGACACTAAAATTGAATAAAATAGCAGTGTTGAAATATTGCTAAATTTCTTAATAAATACTGAGTATTAAAATTATAAAATATTTTTTTAACTTGTAAATATAGTATTTATTATATTCGAAACCAAGTAAAAATTTGATGATTCGGATTATTCTCCTTTTTCATTTATCCGTACCCTTCCTCCCCAGCACTAGTCTGGATAATCGAGAGTATACTGTATCTAAATAGAAAATTTGTTTAAAAAGTGGGTCTTTGAGTGAGTCGTGAAATGCTCATTATTTTAAGATTGTATTTAAACGATTCTTACAAATCAGTTACTCATAGATAACCTTGCTTAATTTTGTCAAAGTATTTAAATTTTTCAGATCCAGGATATCAGTCTTATCCTAGATCAAGTTAATCTTGGTAATCGAACTTTACTATTTTTTTAGGTTTAGGTTAGGTTTTGCCTATTCAATATTCATCAATCATTCTATATAAATATCTATTCAATGCATAAATTATATAATTAATAACATGGATTTCAGCTTCAGATGATGAACTCAAAACTCAAAAATTGCTTTCCAATTTTTAGATTTAAGATGACTATAAATCATATAGTTCTCACATCAATAATTTCGCTCGATTTTTAAGTAAATATAATATTCAATTTTAAGTAATAAATCAGATTTTATAAATTTTACAAGTATAATTCTCTCATTTTCTGTAATCTATATTCATAATATTGAAGTTGGACTTGAAATTTAAAGCTAAATTTTGCGAATATTTTTTTTTATTATTCTAAAACTATTATCAATTAAATCATATCCCATATTTATCATATCCCATAATTTCATTGCATAATGATAATGAAATGCCTTATTTGTTGAAATTATTTATTCCCCTATGATCTGATTATTTTTCACCCAATAAAAAATGTTTTTATGCTGAAAATATTGTATTTCAAATTAGTTAGGGTCGTTGACATAGAGTTTCATCAGCACCTATTATATTTTCACTTCAATATTCATTTAGGAGAGGATAACGCAAGGACTATTTACACAGTGAATGCGTATTTTTGGAGGAAAAAAAATCAAGACAATATGCAGGATCATGCAAACAGGATGCAAAATTGAATGAATTTAAAGCAAATATACGATTTCCAGCCTGCTCACGTGTATGAAACCAATTCACCTTACACTTTTGCAAACACGACCAAACCAATAGAAGCCTTTGTTCATTTTTCCCGTTTTAATTTGTAAAATAAGCATACAATCCATCGCAATCCATTGTATAGCAGTTTTGACGAATCTGTTTACTGTTAATATTTATTTTCGATCATTTTCCGTTTTTTCACTGTCTCCGCATATGTGCGAGAACAACAATTACCATATTAGTTTGCCTTTGTATTTTACCTGTGCCTATTTAACCGGAAATTCATATTGGCGCATCCATCGGGTGAGGACAGTCAATTCAACCCCCAAAATTGTTGTTTTTTCATTTTTCCCCCAATAATTGTCATGGAAAAATCTCTTTCACCATTTTATATCTGTTCAATTAATACAGTGTATTTTTTTGCTTATTGACTAAATGAAATGGTTGCGAAAAATACACTCGGATATCGTCATTCGATGAAATGGGTACACAAAAATTTAGCCACAAGATATTCATAATGTTAAAACTAGACAGAGCATTATGTTTTCAAAGGATTCCGATTTTCAAAGACGCACAGCAGGGTGGCACGGTACGATTCAGTAGAATTGAAAACATCCCTCTATTCGTAATAATAGTACCAAGATTACGTGCTTAATGATTTATGCTTATAAATTATTTATAATTATAATTGAAATTAAATGTTGAGTTTCATAGAAAATCATTTTTCATCCATTATGTTAAATATACAAAAATTTCATTTTTGTATCACTAAATAAATTCGTAGGCATTTTTTTCTTCTTTATTTGGGATCGTTTTATGGTAATGTCTTTAAAAATCCTACGAATTTATTGAGTGATGTGATTTATCATATAAAAAAGTAATAGTAAAATTAAATTAAGAGTAGTTTCCTGTTTTAATCAAGGGTAGATGAATTTATGTATTTGAGAGATATTTTATATTTTGAGTCTTCTTCTCTGAATTTTGTGTAGTATTTTTCTATTGCCTTCCACATATTATTATAGTAAGATAAGATTATTTAAATAGAAGTTTTAAATTAATAAAATTTTTTGAGTAAATGGTAAGTAATTTATTAATCAGAATAAACTCGCCCACTATAAAAATTCTCGATCTACTGAATAATAAAATATCGATATTTTCGAACTATGTATGCATTTTTTCGAATTTCGAAGCTATTTTAAATTAAGATCTTAAACTAAGAACTCAAATTACGTATTATAACATTACATATTGATAAAATAACATATTGACTTGCAGTGGTTGACATTTCGAATAAAAATACACTGTAAGAAAGTGTTAATATAATACTTCTTAATTAAAGGGTAATTTTTCATCACGGTTACATCTTCCCGGTCTTAATTAACTCGTTTATAAAGTTAAGAGCATAATTTTCGAGGCAGCTGTATTGTAAGGATGTAAAATATGACGACTTACAAAGAGAAGCTGTTTAAGTACTGAAACAATTTTCTTCGTTAAACATTACGGACAGACGAAAGCGACGGACATTGAAAACTTTCATAATAATAAATAAATGTTTGCGCTTCCAGACAGGCTGGCTTTGTTTCTGTAATGCAGTTCCAGAAATGCAAATAAGTGGAATGGGTTGCGAGAACCAATATATCCGTATTTATTTTATGAAGTTCCAAGGCTTCAAGATCTTCCATGTAAACGGCGTACAAATCTATAAGACATTTTCATGGAAATAAATTCAGATCTTAAGCAGGTCAGATATTAGGAGGATTATGTTTTCCGCAGATATATGACGAATAATTTAAAAAACAATTTATGTCGTACGTCCGCAGGGAGGTTAAAAGCGGTGTCCGGGTATAAATGTACTTTACTAATCTCATCCCCAATTGTACCGCCACCCCTGAACTCCTGGTCAGTTTAACTAAATAACATTAACGAACAAAAAACGGTTCCGTGTACCCATCCAACCTCTTTCTCTTCCGATGAATACGTGGTTTTCACGTTGCTGAATATTTTTAAAGTGAATATAAAACGACTATAACCACAACGATTCACTTTATCTACCTCATGTAATTTCTTAGAATACATTAGTTGTGCTATTAATATTAAGAATGATATCACAAAATTTCCGGATTTAAGAATAACTTTTATCAATAGCTCAAAAATGATACTTAAAATAAATAGCTTAAATGTCACTTCAGCCTAATAAATATTTTAGATTGAGTGGATATTCTTATATCAGTTAAAGCGAAAAGAAATGTCATTTTCTGTTATTTGGAGAAAACAAATATTTTAATAAAAGCTGTACAATATTACTCAATTAAATAGTTTCCATTGTTATTTATAATTGCTTTCCATACATATAGTAGCTTTTTAATGCCTTTCATAAAATTCGGCCCGTTTTTCCAACTAAAGTAAGATTCCAAATGATTTTTCACTTGTTCCACAGAAGTGATTTTTTTTATCAGGAAACAAATGTTCTAATGACTTAAAAAAGTGATAGTCTGAAGATGCAATATCAGGAGAATATGGTGGATATTGCAGCACTTCCAAATCGGGTTCCTTTATTTTGTTCTGTGTAATCCTTTTTGCGTGTGGTCATGCATTATCATGCTGTAATATTCTTCTTTGGTTATTAACTAGCACTGATCGCCTTTTGAGCATTTACGCTTTTAACCTATCTAATTGTACATAGTATAGCTCTGCTGTGACAGTTTGGCTAGGTTTTAATAATTCGTAATGAATTACGCTAAAAAAAATCCCACCAAACACAAAGAAAGACATTTTTCAAGGATAATAACGGTCGAGGGATAGAAACAGGTACTTGATTTGAAGAAAGCCACTGTTTTTCCTTCTCGGGCTGTTGTAGAGGACCCACTTCTCATCCCCAGTAATGATCCTTCCGTAGGTTATCCGTTGTTCAGTAGTTATCCGTTGTTCCAAGATCGTTGATGACAACTCGTGCGGAACCCAAATTCCCTGTCTATGTTTTTTCCGAGTCTTTTCAAATGATCATTTATTATCGACTAGAGACAACCGATGCTTAGCGATAATTCCTTTGTTGTTTTTTAAATATCAGATTCTACCAGAGAATTTAATGCATCATCATCGATTTTTTAAGGTTGTCCTGATTTTGGTTTATTTTTCAAATATCTGTCGCCAATTTCAAATTTTTTGAATCATCTATGGCATTTTCAAATATTCAATATGTTGCCATATGAATTACAGATGCTCTGGGTAGCTTCTTTTGCTTTTAATCCTTTTTCGAAGAAAAACAGTAAACAAGATCCCAAATGGGTCTCATCAATTTCTGGCTTGGACATTTTCATTATGACTCAAAAAATATAAAAATATTTGAAATAGTAAAACAAACAATAGAGCTTCAAAATGATACCAATCTTGACGTATTCACTTGACAGCAACCCGAATCAAAATGACTGCAAAAGACGCAACCAAAAAAATGACATTTCTTTCCGCTTTATCTAATATGAAAAATCAAAAATTTGTCAATATTTATATTTTTTTTCCTTGGTGAATTAAAATATATCTTTCTTCCAAAAATATGTATTGTTTGTTAAATGAACCGAAGACCTTTAAAACGAAGAACAATACTCTCCTGACTCTAAAATAGCTCTAATCGAGGAGATACGAGTAAATCGTGGTAGAGGTCGATGTCAAAAAAGGAATCTGTTTATACGATGTTTAAAGGTCGAAAAACAACAACATTGTAACTCCTCCATTTTACGACAGATATAAGATATTTTTCATGTAATTCTGTAAAAAACATTGGAAAATAAGATCAAAATATCGAATTGCTTGACCCAAAATATATAATAATATAATATAAAGGGCAAAAATATTTCGTATTAAAAAATATATAAAAGAGCAAATAAACTACCTGTATTAGTCCATCTATAAAGCGGTTGAACTAATAAATCAATAATTATAGGTTCAAATCTTCAAGAAGTGTGACTGACGAGTACATTTAAAAATAATGTATATTTACTGTGAAAAACCATGTTAAAATGGTTGGCAATGTTTTACAAAACTGTGGAGTGTTTTAATATTCTAATAGTAGCCTTCTTAGGGAGGATAAGGAAAGTCTATTTAAATGGAAAAAATATTAAAACCCAAAGTGCTCTATTTTATGCTGCTTTTATTGTTGGTTTTCTAAAACATCAAATTTTAAATTTCATGAAAGTACAACTTCGCATTTTGTCTCTGCAGCATGAACTTACTTTTATATCGATAGTTTAGAATTTGAACTAAGTATTTTTATTTAGCACAAATGCACACTATTTTTCAATAATGTATTCATCGATTTCCCATCACACTTAGTGGCTTAATATCATTATGGAGTTTTCCTTGTCTTGCGTGTCATTTTCTACTAGCATTCAAAGATCGCGTAATTTAATGTGCAATAACGGACAAAACCATATCATTTTACACGATTCCGGACATCGTCAGGAAATTGCTTCGACGCCTACAAATGACAACCTTTTTGCTTCTAATCAACGTCGCAATGCATCAAGTTCGCATTACAACGATGTTATACAAAGGTCGTAGATATTATTACTTAGCAACGGTTCGAAAAACACTTCGAAGAAATAAGCACTGAATGCGGACGCCATTATATATCCATGTAAGACGGATTCTATTTCGGTCGTGGTATTTTTATGCCTAAAACCCTTGATAATACGTTTCCTTAGTAACTCTGCCGTCGTATTAAGTTTGTATAGACAAAATTCGAACCATAAATCAATAATGCTCCATGTTATTTATATTTCAGGGGATTTAACACATCTTTAAATGCGAACACCCCCACATATTGAAAACCTTTCGTGCAGGTAGCTTTGTATTTGTTTCGGGTGCAATGCAACGATTTAATTCGCCGGTAATAACTTCGGAGTTAGTCATTCGTATGTCGAATTTTAATCAAATGAAAACTGCGGGGGATGAATTTGCTCGCCCGGCTTAATGCAGCTGTCCATAGGTCTTGTTGCAAAAAGTGGGATAAAGAAATAGGATACAGTTCCATGCACACGTTGTTCCATCCCCTGTCTGCACCCCTGGACATTCGGCGCAACTGCTGTAACTAGTTTAGGCATGGACACACTTACATGAATATTAAATGCCACAAATTCGCCAAAACTTCATATTTTGTGGTGTTTTAAATGACCTTTGTCCATGAGCTTAAATTATCACACAATTTGCAGTCGGCCAGCTTAATTGATTTAAATCCAAAATTATTACAAATGGAAAAATATCAATACTTAGCAATGCATCATCAAATTTACTTTCAAACATGTGCATTTATTTCTAAGACATTTCCAACATAGTGTTAACAATATTAATTTACTAATTATATTGATTATATTCAATTTGCTCTCAAATTAATAGGCATTCTTGTATTTAGTGCCACGATACAGAAAACAGTCCATCATTTATATTTAATTTTCAAATTAAAATTTTCAGCACCCACTCATGCGAAAATATTAAGACATTTTATTAATATGAAACATGGGTATTCCAAAAGAATGCCATACATTTCTAAAGCATTACAAAGAAATGATTAAATTTTTATGCTTATTGTCAAAAATATTTTAAGATAGAGCGTTTTTAAAGCAATGTTTCCTTAACATCCTGTTGAAATTACTGTCATATAAATTTATATATATTTGAGGATTTTTATAGAGGATTTTATTTAAGATTTTTTCAATTCAGCCTCAAATAAAAACTAACAAATAACGCGCCAGTGTAATGTTACCATATGGTTACGTTCATCAGGATGAATAAATCTGTGGGTATATTAGCAAAAAATTAAGGCTATGTGGCTTTTAATTAGAAGTAATAAATATTTGGTACGCAAAAAACAGGGTGTTTGGCACATGGCTTTATTCCATGGTTTGTACGGTCTCCAGACCTGACACCGCTGGATTTGTTTGTC